>VMBQ01002358.1:20396-134012 GCA_007657795.1 Dreissena rostriformis
AAAACATTTTATTAGCACGGTTGTGATAACTCTTTGCACTGAATGATAACCCGTACGATACACACTTACATATTTATTCGTGGGAAATAAATACTTTACGTTTGGCCGTCAGCGGAAGAAAAGGGGTTTGAATGCATGTGCGTAAAGTGTTGTCCTAGATTATAATAAGGGACGACACTTTCCGCTTAAACTGAATTTACGCCAAGAAGAGTCTTCTTGTAAACGAAAAATACCATAACAGCGATAAGAGTCGTCCCTGATAAGCCTGTGCGGACTGCTCAGGCTTATCTGGGACGACATTTTACGCACATATATTACGTCGAGTTGTCTCAGAACAAGGCACAATTATTCATCCAGATGTATGTTGTATGATCACATACTACACCAATGCAACGATGAATTACTGATCTTCATTTCCAGACTTATTCTGATAATACGTATTCATATTTACATCAATTCGGCTAACACGTGATGTTTGTGAATTTCTAGTCGTTATTGCATAGTGCGATTAACCCGAGAAATTGTGAAACTCACTCATTAAAGCTCAGACAAATTTAGGCAAAGCAAACATTCAGATGACAAGAAAATCCGTTTAGGAAACCATTCAAATGTGCGTATAATCATATGCGGTCTTCAGAAAGATTTCGCTGATAAATTGGGTTCCTAGTGATACATTAATCATACGGGTCCTTTACTATACGTACCGTTGTTGATGCAATAATTAGTTGAATAACTATTTCATCATAGTTCGTGTCTGTTTAACATACACAACTAGTCCGTTCTTGCTTAAAGGTTTTTTTACAACTTGTTATTGATGGATAATCACAGGATACATTCAAACTCTCTGGAAACGAAATCATATGTAACTTAAATCACACAGAATATACGACCCAATACACAAACAATTTAAAAGCAATGTGACAAAGACATACTGTAGCAATATGTATGTTATATGGCAAGCGATATACAATCTTTCCAAAGACGAATTCTTCAAGCGTTTTGAATGTACAAAATATGCGATTGTGATTTTCCAACGAAGGCACCCTCAAACCGTTTAAGACTGTGGTAGTTCAGGAGATATGACGCCCTTCTGCAGGGTGGATTTTTTCCGGTGATTTGCTGTCGATTCATCTTGAAGAGCGACATTTCATCACAGGTGATCCACGCGTGGAAGAGATTTCGGACCGCTCTAGACCTTCATCACTTAACGAAAAGGAACGGAGAGGTCGGAAAACTCCTCTGTGCATTTATCATCGAGACTACCCCAGCTGTATTTTTGTATCAGAAACGGAGTATGGCTACCAGATGGTGTTGTTTACATGTTCACATGAGCTGAATGTTTGTTCGTAGATAAAACATATGATTTGTGTTTCAATATGTATTCACGACAAATACAGAGAGGAACCGTTTTTTTTTCTTATTTAGATAAATTATGTATCCGTTACGTTTAATTTAATTATACTTACATCCAAATGTGACCGGAGATAGTTTCTGCAATCCGTCGTCAGGGACGTCATTTAATCAGGATGAGCCAAAGTGAATTAAGTAGAGCTCTGGAATGAATCAGCCTCATGTTAACTTCAGTTTTGCGGAAACCTTTAGAGATGTATTTAGATACTAAGAAGTTCACGAATACATTATTCCAGCTATTCGTGATGTTTTAAGTTAAATTTGAGCCCTTAAATTCAATGACGATATACATTATGAACACATTCACATATGTTAATATAACGTTGTTTTGTCTCTCGGTATGAAAGGTGTTTCCAACCAACATTAAACCCGTTAACATAGTTACTTGGCATATGAATAAGAAGAGCATTTTACTGTTTGTAGAGTAAGGACTCACCAGAAAGCTTGTAAATAGGAATTAATAATTATATAATTAATTATCATTAATAAAATGCGTTTCAATGTTTCCATCTGCAACGGCATAGTTTATTTAATGTTAACATTGTTCGGTCAGTCAGTAAATCAGCTGTCTTTCAGTCAGAAATCTCTTCGGCGATATATTACAGACATGATTGTGCAGACCTACTCCTCATCTGATCAAAAGAGTAATGGTCCTTGGTATCAATCATTGCCATTAACAACCAACCAAGTCCATAGGATTTTTAATAAACTTTATACAAATACAAATATTGTGTTTCAACGAAATATAAATATCACAAATACAAACTAGGTTATGGTTTTATAATTAATTGAACATTTAAAATAAGCTTGTTTAATACTTAACAATCCATTTCAGTGTAAACACATTTTAAGATCAGTTTCTAAAATACTTAATTATATAAAGACAATGAACCACACTAATGAAACACAACTGTATTACCAATATCTCGTTACATTACATTATTAAAGTATATATGTTATATACAAATAAGCCATACGCAAGTACATAAGCATAATATATATAGCATATAACAAAGAGTGTGTACACAACACAGCTTTAAAACAAAACATACAACTTAGTGTGTTATTAGGTTGCTAATATCACCTCGATGTAACGCCATTAATGCAGGTCGCCGAAACCACATGAACATATATGTGTGTGAAACTCACGTTTAAGGCGCAATTAGCAAACATTACTTATATGTAGGATGGCTGTGCAGTCAAAAAACAATATACATAACCGTTTCTGTCAAATTGCATTAACTATTATACCAAGAAACGGAAATAAGTTTAGAATAAGTTTGTTGTTGAGCAGGATTAATAGGAGGAGTTGTATACTGGTTCTGCTACAGTTACCTCTATGTCTTTTAATGAATATCAAAAATATATTTAAAATGTTGGTCAATATCCTTGAACGTGTAAGAAAAGTAAATTAATATAACCAAAATAATCTTTGGTAAATTAACGAAATATATACGCGTAGTCAAACTGCCAGTGTAATACGGATTGGATTATAAATATACGAAATAGTAAGAATCCCGATGTATAAATATTGATATTGTTTTCTAAAGCATTATTGAATGTTATCAAAACTTAATCCACCGTTAAAGCAATTCTGATGTGTTTGATATTTGGTATATACACATTAAAATAAAAACTGCGGAAGATAAAACTACTCTGCATTTGCTAATGCAGACAATAGATCATTTGGTAAGCTTGATTGACATAAACCTAACCAAAAACCGTGTAATTACAGCCAAACACATATATGTAATTTGATTTAAAATGCACACATTGTTTATGGTTTAGAACAATATCTTAAGTTGTCAGTTTCATACGTTTCCAAACGGTTAAAGTCTCTAAATAACAGGAATATAATCTTCGTTAGCATACAATGTTAATAAACTGAGCGTTGATCTCATTTGATCGCTTTAATAAAATCCCCATTTTCCTCAGTTAAAACGGACACATATGGCAGTGTCATTTTCAAATGTGGAAACTAAGCATGGTGGATGCTATTTTCTTGCGCGAGTATTGTATACCTCTATAATCCTTACTTAGCGCAGTAAAACTCTATGAGATTGTTCGGATGTTGTGTGACATCTCTCGTGTTTTAAAAAATGATTATGGACTGTTATGTTCGAGTGTTGTATCGTGTTACATAGGTATTGCAAAATCCTATATTTCTAGACCAAGTCATCTGTTGTCTATAATATTTAACACCAGTTCTTGCAATAAATACATATTTTTCTGAACGACGTTGATATATGTTGTAATTTCAATGTACATTTGTAAATACCAGACGCGATTTGTTGCACCAAGGGTGATTCTGGCAAAACCGACGTACGTAACGTAACGTATGCAAATGGCCTCCATAGCAACGGTATTTTTGCGAAAGATCACGCGATATTTAATTATAAGATTAAAGTTGAACTTAACGATGTTAAAATCATATACCTGAGTGTAAATAAATAACATTTTGAAATAAAACATCAGCCTCTGTAATTCTTGCCTTTAGTGCATATTATACATGTTATGATTCGGTATCTGCAAACGTTCATATGTACATATATAGGAAGGGATGTACATATAACTAATATGTGTGCGCTTACAGAATTGTGTACAATTGAACATAATTAGGGACCACTGAACTATGTATGATATCCATTTATATGCGACTATAACATATTAGTGTTCTTGTATATTCCACCAAAGATGTTGCAACTCGAAAAGGCGCAGACAAGAATAAATCTGAATTGTCTCTATCTTTCGCATTTACAATTGATAAAGGTTTTGTCTGAATGCAGAATCTCTGCCAAGAATAAGAACAAAACTATAGAATCAACGATATTTAGATAAACTATGGATTATTTGACCAAGTACAATCTGATTAAGCTTTGTTTGAAAGGAAATTTACTTTGCAAATAAGTTGGTTCAGCCAGTGATGCTGCACGGTTTTCTCGTGTGATTCGGCTTATATGAGTAACATATTTTGAATAGCAGCAAACTCTTGTGATTATTGCCAGTAAATAAATTGCGAATGAACAGACAGTCAGCGTACATTTGATCTTTTCGCCTGAAGTATTGCTAGAACATTTTGAAAATGTGTGAGCATTCGGGTAGACATACACTGATGGATCTTAAATGGCCATAACATAGATGCTCGAATGTAATAAGTAAAATTGTAACATTAAACTTAAAGTAAGGTCATAAAGTTCAGTTTTATAAAATAAACTATAAAAAACTATAAGCATGTCTGACTTCTTTCACCCAAATACTGTGAACAACGCGCTCATGGAGAGTCTTTGTCACCTTGTGTCCGTCTTTCATGGTCGACTTCCATCGTCCGTTATATGTGAAAACATTCAAACAACATCTTCTCCTCTGGACGATTTATACCGACCATGTTCCTTGCGTGACTTTCTTTCACGGTTTTTAAGATATTCTTGTTAATATGTATGTGAACAGAGTATAGATATGTATTGTAAAAATGATATCTTTAACACAATCTTGTTCTCTAGAAACAAAAGAACAGACATTTTACATTTAGCACATACATTCGCATGGCTATCATCAAAACAGTATGTTAAACTCAATACATGTCAAACCTATTGTTCGACCATGTTTGTTTTCCTCGATAACATTCGCTGAATATACTTAAGCATAAAGGGAAATGTGGCATAGATATTCAGAATATTAGTTACTTAACATCCATATAAATGTGTGACATTACTCGTGTACAAATGTTATGAATTAAAAAATTAGTTTTGCCGAACTACCTTCCCATTTGATTTTTAGTGAAACAAACAACTGTTTGCCTTATTGTGCTGATGGTGTATGATCCAAGTTTTGAATTGAAAAGTTTCCGTGCTACGTCACCATTTACTGGAATCTAACACAAACTTTACACGTGTGTGAAATTAGCCTATTTAACCTATTTAGCCTATTTAGATTATTTAGTACATAGGTTGAAACATTCATCCTATTTAGCCTATTTAGCCTATTTAACACCCTATTTAGCCTATTTAGCCCTTTTAGCAAGTTTAGTACATAGGTTGAAATATACATCATATTTAGCCTATTACGCGGCCTATTTAGCCTATTTAGCCTATTTAGCCTATTTAAAATGTCTCGATCATATTTTGAAGAAAATATATAATTAAGCCAATTTAAGGGCCACTATTTGACAAACGAGAGTTATCCCCCGAAAGCGACTTAGTGCACGCTGATCGCCCGTCGACTGCCTGTCGGGCGCCCCAAGTTTCGGCCCGGGGGTTCAATTACGGTCGGCGTGACACACACCCTATTTAGCGTATTACGCGTCATTTATCACCCGGAAGCGACCTAGTGCACGCTGACCGCCCGTCCACTGACTGTCAGACGCACATAGTTTCGGCCCGGGGTTTCAATTAGGGTCGGCGTCACACACAGCCTACTTAGAGTATTATCCTTCATTTTCCAGTGAGTGGGTATGCACGTTTACGGGCCTCTTTCGGACAAACAAGAGTTATCCCCCGGAAGCGACCTAGTGCACGCTGACCGCCCGTCCACTGCCTGTCGGGCAGAAATAGTTTTTGCCCGGGGTTTTAATTAGAGTCGGCGTGACACACAGCCTATTTAGCGTATTATCACTATTATGCATCATTTTCCAGTGAGTGGGTAGGCACCTTTAAGGGCCCTTTCGGACAAACAAGAGTTATCCCCCGGAAGCAACATAGTGCACGCTGACCACCCGTCTACTGACTGTCGGGCGCAAATAGTTTCGGCCCGGGTTTGTTATTAGGGTCGGCGTGACACGCAGCCTATTTAGCGTATTATCACTATAATGCATCATTTTCCTGTGGTGGGTACGCCCCTTTAAGGGCCCCTTTCGGACAAACACGAGTTATCCCCCGGAAGCGACCTAGTGCACGCTGACCGCCCGTCCACTGCCTGTCAGGCGCACATAGTTCAAGCTCGGGAATTGTATTAGGGTCGGCGTCACACACAGCATATTTAGCGTATTATCCTTCATTTTTCAGTGAGTGTGTATGACCCTTTAAGGGACACTTTTCGACAAACAAGAGTTATCCCCCGGAAGCGACCTAGTGCACGCTGACCGCCAGTCCACTGCCTGTCGGGCGCAAATAGTTTCGGCCCGGGGTTTTAATTAGGGTCGGCGTGACACACAGATTATTTAGCGTATTATCACTATTATGCATCATTTTCCAGTGAGTGGGTATGCACCTTCAAAGGCCACTGCCTGTCGGGCGCAAATAGTTTCGGCCCAGGGTTTTAATTAGGGTCGGCATAAACACAATATTTGGTTCGGCAACACATACTTTCAATTGTCGGTATCGATGTGTTGCCAAACGTGTGTAATACTTTGAGCACGCTTTTTTCTGTTATTGATATATGAAATATTCAAAACAGAATACACATACAACGAATAATTGGAACGCAATAAAAGTGATTATCCATCAGACAAAATGTAGTTTGTATTAAAGTAGCTATTAGGCATTTAATTTTCATGCCATTTAGCACTAAATAAGGCGACTTAAATATAACTACATTCTTTTCAGGATACCGATAAATATATGTACCATCATTAAAATAATCTTTCGATACAATTGTATTTATTTTGTGCATGGCTCACATGTCCGTTTGTCGTTTTGTTCATTTGACAGTCTGTATCTTATAAAATTACGAAAACGGAAGAGAGCATTTAACAGAACATTGTTAAAGCTGTGCACATGATGTATTTTTGTATAACTTTTTTTTTTAACTTAAATCTTAAATACTGTCAAAAAGAGCAGTTTATTTCGCACTTTGTATTGGTCCTAAAATAGCTTTATTTATAAGTTGTATACGGTCGAAAATCTTATAATGTCAGAAGTTGCCTAACATACTTTATTCATAAGTGGTATACGGTAAACTACGGTCACCTTTTTTCATATCAGACGTCGTAGTTAAACTCGGGCATTGTCTACTGTGTTTTTTTTTAAAACGAAATTCGAACTGTAACTTAAACCTAAAAACAACGTCGAGCGGATCATGCTGAATATGTGAGCATCTATCTAAAACGTAATCGTTTTGGGCTATAAGAACAGCCTTTCATTTTCGTATTTTGGCGTAATTAAAGTGACTTATTCGAAGATTTGGGTATGGTCTGAAGTTTGTTATTAAATGCTTTAAATTGAATAATGTGAACATCGGAACAAAATAGCTCCAGTATAAAACAAGAATACAATTGAAAAAAATAAATAAAAAAGTATTCCACACCGGGCTCCAACCACTCACGCTTGGAATGAAAGTCTAGCGCTTAAACTACTCGGCCATCTGTGTTGATTAAGTATGAGGGGTATTTTATACTGTATATAAACAATCTTCGTATAGTCACACAATGAAAACGATAACAACAGAATTCTCCAAATTATTCAATCGTTTCGCGTGTGTAACGCTTTATTATGTCCAGGTTATTAAATCGCCAAAAGATGCATGCGATGGATATTTTAAAGCATGGTAAATGTTGAGTATTACTGTTTCCTTGCAAACATCATAACTGAAACGAAAATTTGCAAATCTGAGACAAGGTTTTTCAATTTTGTCAATTTACCAAAACGTAAACATGTCCCTTTAAGTGATCTTTATTGATGCAATTAACCATTAATCTATTGAAACGCGCCCGGTGGCAACGCATTTGAATAATATTTATGCTAGTATACGACGACGAGTTTCAATTTTACTTTTATCATTATAAAGGATTCATTTTTCACATTGGAGTGTGCCTTTTACTAGTTGTACGACTGTTATGTGTAATATGAAATAGATGTTTATGTTATATAAAATGGATCAGTACGACCTTGAGCTTGTTGCGTGAGTGTGAAACAAGAATACAGTCTTAAACCAGTGTTCTGATTAAAAACTTGGACTTATACAAACAATTAAACTGTGATCGGAGGATAAACATGAGGATCGTGCCAATCGTTTTAGGAAGCCTCATGGCTGTTTTACTCTGTCTGTTGGTGTTTCAAGTGATACATGCTCGCATACATATTTCGGAAAGAGATATCCTTATTCCACCCGTCCAGTCGCGACGCCTAAGTCAGCAGGAAACTGTAACACACTCAAAGACACACGGCGTTTATACTGCGTCAGCTTCTACGAATTCCCAAGCGTTCCGGAGGAACCACACAGACGTCATGATTCAAATACATGTAATATGATGTTTATTTTAAATGATATATAGTGCACGTAGTTATGATTCATTTTGGATGTTTGAGGTTATAGATGTACAGGTGATGTACAGTTGTCGTTGTAATGATAGTGTTTTTGTGATGATTGTGGTATTGTTGATTGTGGTTGCGGTGGTATAGGATGTGATAGTAATAGTGGTGGTGGCTTCGGTGGTTGAAGTTGTGATTGGGATGGTGATAATTGTAGTGGAAGCGGTGGTAATGGTTATTTTGATAGATGTCAAAATATGTTAATTGTTGTTATAAATTGTATATTCAATATTATGTTTTAAATTTAATTTAATTTGGATATGTATTTCTTAAGAACGCTTGCTTTGTTTTTTACCTGCTTGAGAAATTCCGATCCACTAAATGATAAATCGAAAACTCGATAAATATTGAACTTGCAATTTAATCTCTTGCAGGTGCTTGGTGACCGTGGATAACGAAGAAAACATGATTATTTGAATTTATTCATCCTGACTTATACCATCGGTATCATATCGTTTAGAACAACATCTCTACTTCCAGGCAGATATTTGAATGGTCTCCGGCATGGTCCTCGTAAAATCCATGCCGCTGTTACAAACCGCGTGATGACAATTTATTCATAGGCTCTTTATATTGTATTATCTTTAATTTCGTTATTTTGTATTCTCTTTCTTATTATTGACTACCAATGATGTATTAAACGTCTTTTTCAAACGTGAAAAAAAAGTATGTTTCATGAAAAACGAACAAGTATTCGTGTCAGAAGTGGAAGCATTGTATGTTGACACCAGTGGTTAGTGTTTACCAATGTAGACTTCTAATAAAATCTTTATTGTTTAAGACCCTAAACATTAAAACGTTAAACTCAATAATTTATCGTATTTTTTATTTGCCTTTATTAATGACAAGCTTATTCATTAGTACTTATATATTATAGCAATAACACGAAAACATATTCTCTTTTTAAGATATTTTATCGCGATTAGGTCAATAACCGTTTTGTATAAGCCTTCATTAACGACAAGCTTGTTTACTGGGACCTTTATACATTAGCAATAAAACGAAAATATACTCGCTTTTGTAGACATTTCAATAAGATTAATGATGGTATCCCGGTGATATAAAGATGTAAACAAAATGAATACAAGTTTCCCTTTTGCAATACTGAATTCGCGCCAGTCGTTTCAAAAAGAATTTCATGTAAAATTATCATTCACTGTTTTAAGATAGTTCCCACTATGTCGTTCAGATAGTTATGCTCACAGGACACATTAGCACAATATTTGGTTCGACAACACATACTATAAAATTGTCGGTATCGATGTGTCACCAAAAGTGTGTCGTACTTTAAAGTTATTTTCTATATTTGATATATAACATAAATTCATTACACATACACTATTCTTTGTAAAGAAATCAAGTTCAGTATACATCCGATAAAATTTAGTTTGTATTAAAGGAGCTAGTAGATATTAAATGTTCATGCCATTTAGAACTGATTAAGGCGACTTTAATATGACTACATTCGTTTCAAGATGCCGAATTAATATATGAATCATCACTACAATTATGTGTTAATAAAGGTGTATTTTGTGCATGGGTGATAAGTCCGTGTGTCGTTTTGTTTATTTGACAGTCTTTATCCTAAAAAAGTATGAAAACCGAAGAGTACATTTAACCGAATATTGTTTCAGCTTTGCACATGACGCATTGTTGTCCAACAGTTTTTTTCTACTTAAATCTTAAATACTGTCAAAAAGAGCAGTTTATGTCGTTATATATATAGTGCCTAACAAAGTTGTATTTATAAGTTGTATACGTTCGAAAATGTTATAATGTCAGTAGTTGCCTAACCTAGCTTTATTCATAAGTGGTATACGGTCAACTTAGGTCACCGTTCTTTATATTAGACGTCGTATTTAAACTCGGGCAGTGTCTATTGTGTTTTTGTGTAACACAATTTGGACTCTAACTTCATCATCAAAAAAACTAAAACGGATCCTACTAAATATGCGAGTATTTATCTTTAAAGTAATCGTTTTGGGCGATATGAACATTTGCGCAACCGGCGTAACTAAAGTAAGCTTTATTGGAGCAATAAACCATACATTTCTCGAAACGTGTCCGGTGGCAAGTCATTTGAATACAATTATTGCTAGCAATTGTCGACGGGTTTTAATTTTTATCATGTAAATGGATTCATTACTCACAATTAAGTATGCCGTTAACTAGTTTTATGGCTATTTAGTGTTTTATAAAAAGATGTTTATATTATACAAAATGGATCATTACGACATTGAGCTTTTAGCGCGAATGTGAAACAGGTATTCGGTCTGAAACCAGTGTTCTGATTTTAAACTTGGACTAATACAAACAACTGAACTGTGATCAGAGAATAAAGATGCGGATCGTTCCAATCGTTTTAGGAAGCATCGTGGCTGTTTTACAGTGCCTGTTGGTGTTTCAAGTTATACATTCTCGAAGATATATGTCAGACGGTGATATCCTTATTCCACCCGTCCAGTCGCGAGGCCTAAGTCAACTGGAGAGGATCATAAACTCGAAGACATACGGCGTTTATAATGCCTCATCCGGAGAAACCACACTGACGTCATGATTCGAAAACATGTACTATCATGAGGTTTATCTGATAATCATTGACTTATTTATATAGCACGTAGTTGTGTTGGTGTTTGATTTTTGATGTCATAGATGTAGAGGCGATATACAGTCGTCGGTGGAATGCTGATGCGGCTGTGATTAGTGTGGTTGTGGTACTGTAGGTTGTGTCGGTAGAGGTTGTGATATTTATGTTGATGATTGTCGGGTGTGAAATTTATGATAATGGTGGTGGTTGAAGAAGTGAAAACGGTGCCAATAGTGATAGTGGTGGATGTTGAAACATGTTAATTAGTAGTTAAGCATAGCATTTACTTTGTAAAGAGTGTTTCCGTTCTATATGCCATTTCTTTATATACATTTAACTTAAAGAAAACAATTAAACAAAAAACAGCCTATAATTGTAAGAAATATTTTTTTCCAAACCCTACCCTTTACATGTTTAAATACAATGTCGTGTTTTTAATTTAAGCTAATTTGGATATGACGTTCCTAAGAACGCAGACTTTTTTACCTACTTGGTAAATTTTGAACCATTAAAAGATCAAACGTGTTGCTGGTGACAATTCGATAAATATTGAACTTGCAATTGTAGCTCTTGCAGTTGCTTGGTGACCGTGGTTAACACAGAAGACATGCGTATTTTATTTAATTCCGCCTGACTTATACCATCAACATCATATAGTTGTGAACAAAACAACTTCCATACAGATATTTGATTGGTGCCCAGGATAGCCTTCGTCAAATAAATACAGCCGTTACAAACCGTGTGGTGACAATGCATTCATATGATCTTTATATTGTGTGTATGCTTTTTTCGTTATTTTTAATTCATTTATTTTATTGACTACCGACTTTGTATCAAACGTTTTTTGTTTCGATGAGAAAACTGTGTTTCCTTAAAAACGAACAAGTTTTCGATCCAGGTTTGGACGATTATTTCTGTTAACATATGTTGCTAGTGTTTATCAATTGAAACTTCTAATACAACCTTTATTGTTTAAGACCTTAAACATTAAAACGCTAAACTCAATAATTGATAGTGGATTTGATAAGCCTTCAATAACGACAATCTTATTCACGGGGACCTATAAGTAATAGCAATAAACGAAACAAAATCTCTCTTTTTTTACATATTTTTAAAGAATGATTGGATCCCGGGGATATAAAGTTTTAAGCAATACATGTTCACGTTTTGCACCACTGAATTTGTGTCAGTCGTTTCGATTTACTGAGTGCGTACTTTAAAAACGAATGGTGTTTGTATGTACTTTGTACTACTGCACCCGATTGTATAAACAGTTTAACCGGCGGTTAACCACATACCGGCGGTTAAAAGTCGGTAACTTGTTGGTAACTGGTCGGTAAGCGTTTGTAAAAAAATTGATAAGTTATACCGATCGGTTAAAACCCAGTTAAACATACCCTGCTTCTCTAGGTGGGTAAGTACAAGTAACCGCGAGGAAAGTTAGACAACAAGGCCACATTATAAAAGCTAACCATCGACTACCTAGACAATTTCGACGTGTTAACAGACAATTGCAGCGACTTACACTTTATTCACTGGACAATACGTTTTGCGACCTCGGACGACGAATTTAAGGACGCACAGAACTTTTTGTTAAATTCTTTCCATGGTATATCGTGTGTGATCCAATGCATCGAAGGCGTCCATGTTAGAAACCTTTACTGGATAGAGAAGAGGGAACGACAACAGTACAAAGAAAAACAAACAACTTTCGAAAAAGTATTTTACTTTTAGTCATGCTTTCAAATCAAAGAAAAAGAATAATTGACGATTTTGCATTCAGGGACTTTAATAATTATTTTAGCATAGTTAAATAAAGACCCATTTGCCATTCTATCAATATATTCAAATGTGTTTATGAACACGTTTTAAGCATAACACATATGTTTTACCTTGTACAATGCTTTATTTATATATGGTTAATGCTTTTATTGTATAATAAAATAATATTAAATATAAATAAACATAAACAAAGAATGGCAAAAATTGTATAATGTCAGTAGAAGTAGAAGTAGTAGAAGTAGTAGTAGTAGTAGTAGTAGTAGTAGTAGTAGTAGTAGTAGTAGTAGTAGTAGAAGTAGTAGAAGAAGTAGTAGTAGTTGTAGTAGTAGTAGTAGTAGTAGTAGTAGTAGTAGTAGTAGTAGTAGTAGTAGTAGTAGTAGTAGTAGTAGTAGTAGTAGTAGTAGTAGTAGTAGTAGTAGTAGTAGTAGTAGTAGTAGTAGTAGTAGTAGTAGTAGTAGTAGTAGTAGTAGTAGTAGTAGTAGTAGTAGTAGTAGTAGTAGTAGTAGTAGTAGTAGTAGTAGTAGTAGTAGTAGTAGTAGTAGTAGTAGTAGTAGTAGTAGTAGTAGTAGTAGTAGTAGTAGTAGTAGTAGTAGTAGTAGTAGTAGTAGTAGTAGTAGTAGTAGTAGTAGTAGTAGTAGTAGTAGTAGTAGTAGTAGTAGTAGTAGTAGTAGTAGTAGTAGTAGTAGTAGTAGTAGTAGTAGTAGTAGTAGTAGTAGTAGTAGTAGTAGTAGTAGTAGTAGTAGTAGTAGTAGTAGTAGTAGTAGTAGTAGTAGTAGTAGTAGTAGTAGTAGTAGTAGTAGTAGTAGTAGTAGTAGTAGTAGTAGTAGTAGTAGTAGTAGTAGTAGTAGTAGTAGTAGTAGTAGTAGTAGTAGTAGTAGTAGTAGTAGTAGTAGTAGTAGTAGTAGTAGTAGTAGTAGTAGTAGTAGTAGTAGTAGTAGTAGTAGTAGTAGTAGTAGTAGTAGTAGTAGTAGTAGTAGTAGTAGTAGTAGTAGTAGTAGTAGTAGTAGTAGTAGTAGTAGTAGTAGTAGTAGTAGTAGTAGTAGTAGTAGTAGTAGTAGTAGTAGTAGTAGTAGTAGTAGTAGTAGTAGTAGTAGTAGTAGTAGTAGTAGTAGTAGTAGTAGTAGTAGTAGTAGTAGTAGTAGTAGTAGTAGTAGTAGTAGTAGTAGTAGTAGTAGTAGTAGTAGTAGTAGTAGTAGTAGTAGTAGTAGTAGTAGTAGTAGTAGTAGTAGTAGTAGTAGTAGTAGTAGTAGTAGTAGTAGTAGTAGTAGTAGTAGTAGTAGTAGTAGTAGTAGTAGTAGTAGTAGTAGTAGTAGTAGTAGTAGTAGTAGTAGTAGTAGTAGTAGTAGTAGTAGTAGTAGTAGTAGTAGTAGTAGTAGTAGTAGTAGTAGTAGTAGTAGTAGTAGTAGTAGTAGTAGTAGTAGTAGTAGTAGTAGTAGTAGTAGTAGTAGTAGTAGTAGTAGTAGTAGTAGTAGTAGTAGTAGTAGTAGTAGTAGTAGTAGTAGTAGTAGTAGTAGTAGTAGTAGTAGTAGTAGTAGTAGTAGTAGTAGTAGTAGTAGTAGTAGTAGTAGTAGTAGTAGTAGTAGTAGTAGTAGTAGTAGTAGTAGTAGTAGTAGTAGTAGTAGTAGTAGTAGTAGTAGTAGTAGTAGTAGTAGTAGTAGTAGTAGTAGTAGTAGTAGTAGTAGTAGTAGTAGTAGTAGTAGTAGTAGTAGTAGTAGTAGTAGTAGTAGTAGTAGTAGTAGTAGTAGTAGTAGTAGTAGTAGTAGTAGTAGTAGTAGTAGTAGTAGTAGTAGTAGTAGTAGTAGTAGTAGTAGTAGTAGTAGTAGTAGTAGTAGTAGTAGTAGTAGTAGTAGTAGTAGTAGTAGTAGTAGTAGTAGTAGTAGTAGTAGTAGTAGTAGTAGTAGTAGTAGTAGTAGTAGTAGTAGTAGTAGTAGTAGTAGTAGTAGTAGTAGTAGTAGTAGTAGTAGTAGTAGTAGTAGTAGTAGTAGTAGTAGTAGTAGTAGTAGTAGTAGTAGTAGTAGTAGTAGTAGTAGTAGTAGTAGTAGTAGTAGTAGTAGTAGTAGTAGTAGTAGTAGTAGTAGTAGTAGTAGTAGTAGTAGTAGTAGTAGTAGTAGTAGTAGTAGTAGTAGTAGTAGTAGTAGTAGTAGTAGTAGTAGTAGTAGTAGTAGTAGTAGTAGTAGTAGTAGTAGTAGTAGTAGTAGTAGTAGTAGTAGTAGTAGTAGTAGTAGTAGTAGTAGTAGTAGTAGTAGTAGTAGTAGTAGTAGTAGTAGTAGTAGTAGTAGTAGTAGTAGTAGTAGTAGTAGTAGTAGTAGTAGTAGTAGTAGTAGTAGTAGTAGTAGTAGTAGTAGTAGTAGTAGTAGTAGTAGTAGTAGTAGTAGTAGTAGTAGTAGTAGTAGTAGTAGTAGTAGTAGTAGTAGTAGTAGTAGTAGTAGTAGTAGTAGTAGTAGTAGTAGTAGTAGTAGTAGTAGTAGTAGTAGTAGTAGTAGTAGTAGTAGTAGTAGTAGTAGTAGTAGTAGTAGTAGTAGTAGTAGTAGTAGTAGTAGTAGTAGTAGTAGTAGTAGTAGTAGTAGTAGTAGTAGTAGTAGTAGTAGTAGTAGTAGTAGTAGTAGTAGTAGTAGTAGTAGTAGTAGTAGTAGTAGTAGTAGTAGTAGTAGTAGTAGTAGTAGTAGTAGTAGTAGTAGTAGTAGTAGTAGTAGTAGTAGTAGTAGTAGTAGTAGTAGTAGTAGTAGTAGTAGTAGTAGTAGTAGTAGTAGTAGTAGTAGTAGTAGTAGTAGTAGTAGTAGTAGTAGTAGTAGTAGTAGTAGTAGTAGTAGTAGTAGTAGTAGTAGTAGTAGTAGTAGTAGTAGTAGTAGTAGTAGTAGTAGTAGTAGTAGTAGTAGTAGTAGTAGTAGTAGTAGTAGTAGTAGTAGTAGTAGTAGTAGTAGTAGTAGTAGTAGTAGTAGTAGTAGTAGTAGTAGTAGTAGTAGTAGTAGTAGTAGTAGTAGTAGTAGTAGTAGTAGTAGTAGTAGTAGTAGTAGTAGTAGTAGTAGTAGTAGTAGTAGTAGTAGTAGTAGTAGTAGTAGTAGTAGTAGTAGTAGTAGTAGTAGTAGTAGTAGTAGTAGTAGTAGTAGTAGTAGTAGTAGTAGTAGTAGTAGTAGTAGTAGTAGTAGTAGTAGTAGTAGTAGTAGTAGTAGTAGTAGTAGTAGTAGTAGTAGTAGTAGTAGTAGTAGTAGTAGTAGTAGTAGTAGTAGTAGTAGTAGTAGTAGTAGTAGTAGTAGTAGTAGTAGTAGTTGTAGTAGTAGTAGTAGTAGTAGTAGTAGTAGTAGTAGTAGTAGTGGTATCAATTTGAAGTATGAGATATAATAATGATTATAGTAAAAACATGTATTACAGGACCAGTAAATCCCTCCGTATATGTTTTTAGAACAAAGGCTGCCTTTTTATAGTATTTTTAAAATTTGCTTGTATTTACTTTTAATTCCTGACTTTATTTTGATGCCGCAACCAGAGGCCTCCGTTATTCATTTCAGCTTTAAAATAGACATTGTTTATTGTGTTCAATACTTAAACTTCGGATTGCATTTAAAACATCAACTAACTCAGAGCGAAACATACCGCATATGTTAGCACTTATCTGGAACGTTATCATTTTGGGCCTCGTGAACAACATGTCACTAACGCAACTGGCGTAACTAATATGAGCTTTATACAGCGGTAATAGATCGCAGAACCTTCATCTTGTTGCAACTCATGTGACTAAAATTATCATTTGTATACAACGACAAGTTTTAATATTAAACTTGGTTCATGGATTGATTACAATGTAGTTTGCCGTTTTTTAAAATTGATCGCTGTTATGTCAGTGTTATGTAAAATGAATTTTTATATTACATAAAATTGATCATAACGATCTTGACCTTTTTGCGTATATGTAAAACAAGTATTCGGCAAGAAACATGTGCTCTGATGTAAGAAGAAATTGGATTAACAAAACAATTCTGATCTGAGGAAGAAAATGAAGATCATGTCAATCGTTTTAGGATGCCTCATGGCTGTTTAACTATGCCTGTTCATGTTTCAAGTGATAAATTCTCGCAGAAATACGTTGGACAGTGATGTCCTTACTCAACCCGTTCAGTCGCAACGACTAAGTCAACCGGGAAATTTCACAAACTCGAAGACACACGGCGTTTATAATGCACCAGCCTCTACAAATTCCCAAGCTGACCGGAGGAACCACACTGGCGTCATGATTAAAATACATGTAATATGATGATTATTTTTTAACGATTTATAGTGCACGTAGCTGTGTTGGTGTTCGACTTTTGTGGTGATAGATGTAGAGGTGATATACAGTTGTTATGTTGGTGTGGCTGTGGTGATTGTGGTAGTGGTACTGGTGTTAGTGGTGTTAGAGGCTGGAATAGTAATCGTAGTAGTGGTTTCCGTGGTTGCGGTTATGATTGTGGTGATGATAGCGGTAGCGAAAGCGGGGGTTATGGTAATTGTGGTGGATGTTACAATATGTTAATTAGTAGTTATAAATTGCATATACTTTGTTAAAGGTGTTTCCGTTTTTCTTGCCATTTCTGGACCTTTTGCTTAAAGTGAATAATAAAACATAGAACAGCATTTAATAGAATTATTTGCTCCAACACACCTACCATTAATATGTTTTAGTTCAATATCATGTTTTGGATTTAAGCTAATTTGGATAGGATTTGCCTAAAAACGCTGTATTGTTTTACCCACTAAACTAATTCCGAACCATAAAAATAGAAAACATGTTTATGTTGGCAATGCGATATTTATTGAACTTGAATTGTTTTCTCTTTCAGGTGCTTGATGACCGTGGTTAAAGAAGAAGACACGAACATTTGATTTAATTCATCCTGACTCATACCATCGTTCTGAACAAAAACTCAACTTCCAGGCAGATATTTGACAGGTGTTCAGCATGGTCTTGGTCAATTTGATGCCGCCATTACAAACCGTGTGATGACAATGTATTCATAAGCTCTTTCTATTGTGTGTATGTTTCTATTTCGGATTTTTTTTTATTTTATATATTGAAAACCAACGATGTTTCAAACGTCTGTTTTTTATCGATGACGAAAACTGTGTTTCATTGAAAACGAACACGTATTTGTTCAAGATGTGGAGGGATTATCTTGTGACGCCAGTTGCTAGTGTTTACCAATTAGACTTCTAATAAAACCTTTATTGTTTAAGACCTAAATCATTAAAACGCTAAGCTCAATAATGTATCGTACTCTTGCTTAGCCGTCATTAACGACACGCTTATTCGCAGGGACCTACATGTATATATGATAGCAATACAACGAAAACATGCTCGTTGTTTAGATATTTTAACAAGATTAACGATTGGATCCCGGCAATATTGACTTGTAAACAAAACTATTTAACGCTTTGCAATACTGAATTCGTGTCAGTCGTTTCGATATACTGAATGCATTCTTTAAAAACTAATGAGCTTTCAAATAGTGTGTATGTACTTTTTACTACTAATGGAACGGTTTCTTATTTTCTTACTTTCTCTTAAATACCTTTCAAATAGCAAACCCTTAAACCTAATAATGGAACAAAAGCAGCAGACGGTTTAAAATATTGAACGCCAAATAGAATGTACTCTATATTACCGTATTCACTTAACGAACGATGTAAACGTTGATTTATAATTAATTAGAATAAAAGGTCAGTGGACACAGTACCTGACCATCAACCAAATCGTAATTCATACAATTGCAAATACTTTTTGTACTGTCAAAACGTCATTCATGTAAAATGTACATGCTCTGTTTAGGGATATATCCCACTATGTTGTTCAGACAATTATGCTCATACGACACAAAAACACAATATTTGGTTCCGCAACACAAACTATAAATTGTCGGTATGAATGTGTTGCCAAACGTGTGTCGTACTTTGAGCACGCTTTTTTTCATTATTTGATAAATGAAATATTCAAAACAGACTACACATACAATGAATAATTGGAACGCAATAAAAGTGATTATCCATCAGACAAAATGTAGTTTGTATTAAAGTAGCTAATATGCAATTAATGTTCATGCCATTTAGCACTAAATAAGGCGTCTTAAATATAACTACATTCTTTTCATGATACCGGATAAATATATGAACCCTCATTAAAATAATCTTTCAATAAAGTTGTATTTATTTTTTTGCATGGCTGATAAGTCCGTTAGTCGTTTTGTTTATTTGACAGTCTGTATCTTATAACATTACGAAAACGGAAGAGAACATGTAACAGAACATTGTTAAAACTTTGCACATGATGCATTTTTGTCACAGTTGTTTTAACTTAAATCTTAAATACTGTCGAAAAGAGCAGTTTATGTCGCACTTTGTATAGGTCCTAAAATAGTTTTATTTATTAGTTGTATACGGTCGAAAATCTTACAATGACATAAGTTGCCTAATGGACATTATTCATAAGTGGTATACGGTCAACTTAGGTCACCTGTTTACATATCAGACGTCGTAGTTAAACTCGGACATTTTGGGCTATATGAACAGCCTTTCATTTTCGTATTTTGGCGTAATTAAAGGGACTTGTTTAAAGATTTTGGTATGGTCTGAAGGTTGTCATTAAATGCTTTAAATTGAATAATGTGAACATCGGAACTAAATAGCTCCAGTATTAAACAAGAATACAATTAAAAAACAAATAATAAAAAAGTAATCCACACCACTCACCCTTGGAGTGAAAGTCTGGTGCTTAAACTACTCGGCCATCAGTGTTGATAAAGTAAGAGGGGTATTATATAGCATGTATACACAATCTTCGTATAGTCACACAATAAAAAAGCGAAAACAACAGAATTTTTCAAATTATTCAATCGTTTTGCATTTGTAACGCTTTATTATTTCCAGGTTTTTAAATCGTCCAAAGTTGCATGCGATGGATAGTTTAAAGCATGGTAAATGTTGAGTATTACTATTTCCTCGCAAATATCATAACTGAAACGAAAATTTGCAAATCTGAAACAGGATTTGTTAAAGTTTGTCAATTTGTCACGTGAACAGGTCCCTTTAAGTTATTTTTATTGATACAATTAACCATAAATCTTTAAAAACCCGCCCGTGAGCAATTAATTTGAATAAAATTAGCGCTTGTATACAACGACGGGTTTCAATTTTATTTTTATCTTGTTAATGGATTCATTATTCACAATGGAGTGTGCCGTTTACTACGTGTATGGCTGTAAAGTGTTATATAAAATAGATGTATATGTTATACAGAACAGAATATTTTATTTTAGCTTAAGCATACAGCTCATCGCCATAAACATACATATGCAATAACAGCATGCGTGACAATTATATAAAAAAACATACATCATTTTGAGGAAATATCAATTTAACAAAGTAATTTCATACAACATGTTTTAGTGAGAATGTCACATGGATGGGGTTAATACAAAGTGATCATATAATGTTAACACGAAATTTAATAATTGTTACAAATATAACATTATTCTAAGCTTATTGTCTTTGTGGAAGATATGTCATTTATACTACACATATAGCACATCTTCTCGCAACTTAAAGCATTTTAAACAAAACATGGCAAGTTTTCTTAACACTATTTTGTTTGAACAATTTAGTAGTTCGATAAACTTAAACATACTAGGTCGTGATCTGTAATACTTTGGAATTAATGTATTCCTAATATCGGCATAATAAGGACATTTAATAACAAAGTGATATTCATCCTCGATATCATTGAGGTTGCATAAAACACATTTGCGTTGATCTCTGACAATGTTCTGGTGTCTACCCGTTTCAATTAATAATTTGTGAGACGACAAACGTAATTTAGCAATAATATTCCTATGTTTTTTATTTTCAACAATATCAAGATACGCAGATCTTTCGAATATTGGTTTCAATTCTTTATATAAAATCATTGAACTAGATGATGTGACACTTGTATTCCAGTTAGTGATATACTGGTCTCGTAATCTGGTTTTAAGTAGCGGTATTAATTGATTAGAGTTCACAGATTCGGGGAATAGCCATACATCGTTAAAACCGGTTTGGTTAAGAATGTCCCGTACTTTCGATGACCAATTGTTTGTGTTATTTTTGCGTTCAATTTCTAATCTCTGTGATAATAAAATGTGTTTAAGAATACAATTACCCTCTTTTACAGTATATAATTTCAAAAAGTATTTCACGATCCTGACATATCTGTCTAAATACAAGGGGAATCGACCAACTTCGGCATATAGCGATAATGAGTTTGTTGACATCTTAACATTCAATATTCTTTTACAAAATTTACGATGGACGCGCTCAATGTTTTCCGCTTTCATAAATCCCCATACCTCACAGTTATAGTTTAAAATTGATGATACATATGCGTTAAATAAATTTAACATGATATGTATAGGTACGTTCATGTCTTTTGTGAGAGTGAACAAAGAATGCATCGCTTTTAAAGCTTTGCCATACAATGTATTTGTTGCGGACGCAAAAGATCCACCGCTTGACATGACAATTCCAAGGTAATTAAAATTGTTAACAATTTCTATTTCTTGACCTTTATATGTCCATTTTAATGTTTTACTAATTGTGCCACCTTTTCGGAATACCATGACCTTTGTTTTTTCAATGTTTACCGTTAAATTCCACTTATCGCAGTAGGTTTCTAAATTGTTTAATGATTCTTGAAGACCCTCCGGTGTTTCAGAAAATAAAGCCGCGTCGTCAGCGAATAATAATAGATATATCGATATTTGATCTAGTGTAATTCCGGCGTTTATTCCATTTTGCAAACCAAATTCGATGTCGTTAATAAAGAGAGAAAACAATATGGGCGAGGTTATCTCCCCCTGAAATAAGCCGACGTTACTATTAAATACGTCTGATAACTTACCCATGTGTTTAACCTGTAATTTCACTTCATCGTACATGGATCGAATAAGTGTTAATAGTTTACCGTCGATGCCCACATTAATCATCTTACTCCATAATTGGCCGCGATTGATGACGTCATATGCTTTCCGGTAGTCAATATAACAACAGTATAGTTTACCTTTATTCTGAAACTGTTTTTCTATAAGTGCATTAAGAATAAATATTGCATCGACCGTGCTACAGTTTGGTTTAAAGCCGAATTGTGCATCCGTTAGAATGTCATTCGTTTCTGCCCATTGTTTAAGACGTTCATTTAATATGCTTGTAAACAATTTCGCAAAACAACTTATTAAAGTAATTCCCCGATAGTTATTTGGATCTGATATGTCCCCACGTTTATGAATTGGTATTATAATACCAGATGACCAGCTGCGCGGAAAACGCTTTTTATCAAGTATGTAGTTAAACAATATTTCTAACGGCCTGACGATTACATCGATTGTTTCAGTAAAATATTCATATATAATATTGTCATGCGCATGAGCTTTATTGTTTTTCAACCGTTTGGTTGCCCTTATAATTTCTTCTGTCGATATAGGATTATCGAGTTCGGGGTACGAGGGTTCTGTGTTTAACCTATTGTCAAATTCATGTAAAAAAGTATCGGAATCAAACGAATTTATATTTAGGTCACCTTCGTCCGCTAATTTACTGAAATAATCGTGGAATTCGATTAACGGTATCGTATTTGAGTTTTGTGATGTAGTTTTACGTTTAAATAATTTCCAAAACTCACGGGGTGATTTCCTTCTCATAGTGTTCATATGCTTGCTTTGATCAGTGTTGTACTTTAATTTAGTTTTTCTACAAGTATACTTATAATCCTTTTTCGATGCAATCATTTGTTCTCGTGTACGCTCGTTTTTGTTAAGATTATACTCGTATATAGCTCTGGTACATTGAGATTGTTTGGTTTTACATTCTTCGTTAAACCACCTTTGTTTATTTTTATCATTATCTATAAACCCTTTACTTTCAAGATTTATAGTGCGCTTAAAATACTTTTCTCCTTTAGAATTTAAGTAATTCGAAAATTCTCCCACTAGGATATCCGGATCAGAGTTTGAATCAATTTGTGATAATAACATGTGTTCCAGATTATGTACATCGCACGAAACATCACGAAGAAAGTCGCATTTGTTCTCGGGTTTCCATTTAAAATAAACAATCGGATTAATATTACTAGTTGAAACAGCGTTATTCGTGCGGAGAGCAAATGTCAGCGGCGCATGGTTCGAGAATTCCGTGAAATCGTTAACGGTAAAATCTAAAATGTCCGTAAAATTGGTGTGCGCAGTTAATAAATAATCAACTAAGCTTTCACCATTATGTGTATAGCACGTTATTTTACCTATATTTTGATCGTTATGTAAACGTCCGTTCACGATACGAATATTAGTCGCTTTACAAATATCTAACAGGTTGTCTCCAAATCGATTCGTAGTAAGGTCACAAGTTGAGCGTGGGATTAAGGTTTCAATATCTGGGACAGTATCAAAATCGGTATCGCTTATATACCTATCATTTTCGATGTAATCGGCTTTATTTCCCGTTCGCGAGTTTGTGTCTCCAGTTAAAAATACCTTTCCTTTGGTTTGATAAAAATTAATATCTAATTCAATAGTTTGAAAAATATCATAAGTATACAAAGAGTGAACAGGGGAATTTTCAGGTGCAATATATACAACACATAAATATACATCTGATTCAATATTAAAAAACATTTTATCTAATTTAAGCCAAACAATGCAATCAATGTCATTTTTTACTAATGTAACACCTTTACGAATATTGTCTTTAATGTAAATCACAATACCACCACTCGAGCGCTTCGCTCTACGGTGTTGTAATCGTCTGTATGAGTGAATAGGCTTACTATAGCCTTTTAGGTCTAAGGTAGAGTCTTTATTTGTCCAAGTTTCAGTAAGACATATAATATCGTGACAGTTAAGAAAAGATGAAAACTTACTATCAGAGCATTTAAACGCTGTTAGTCCTTCCACATTCCATGTGACAATTTTAATGACACCCTCACTAACGTCCTATTCCTTATACACTTGCTTGTTTATATACAGTTTGTCAATCCTGAGATACGCCTCCTTTCCCTCGGATCTTGCCTTTTTCATGATGGGTATTAGCCTACGTCGGACCTCCATAACTTCCTGTGGATATTGCTCGGATATTCCGAAAGGGGTACCTTTTAGTTCCTTTGACTCCCTGCGAACCCTCTCCTTGTCCGGGTAGTATGCGAATTTCGCAACAATTGGCCGCACTTTATTTGGCTGGTATCGGCCTATCCGATGTGCCCTGTGCAACTTGATTTCGGTTTGGGCGTTTTGCACGTGAAGCTTTGTTTCGATGAATTCCAAGATTTTTTTGTCGCACTGTTCTTCTTGCTCCTCAGGTATCTGGAAAAACAACAAATTGTCCCGCATACTCCTGCACTTGAGGTCCGTTATTTCAGCCTGTAATTTATGTTCGTGCTGGATCACTGAATCCTCGCGACTTTGCAAGTTGCTCGTGGATTTTAGAGTTGAGTCGAATTCACTCTGTTTTTTTGTTATGTTTTCTATCATGTTCCCACTGAAATCACACGATTTTTCTAAATCCTTCATTCGGGTTTCAAAGCTATTCATTCGTTGCTCTATTTTGTCTATTCTCGAAACTATGCCCGACACTGTTTGATGAATTTGGTCAAGTTGTGAAAGTTTTTTGTCAACAGAATTTAGCCTTTCCAAAATTGATGATAAAATGTCCGAGCTTGGTGGCGGCGATGGCGTTGCCGGAGGTATAAACCCCTGTCCATAAAAATTGGGCGTGTTCATCATGTATGAAAATGGTATCTGCGTTAGTTGTGGACTGCCATAGTACTGACCTGCCTGGCTCGCCTGTGTTTGTCCGCTTATATTAGTCACGGGTGAAGCCTGAGCATTTTGCGCCATTTTTTTCCCTTTGTTTCGCTTGTTCGTGCTTTGTGTTGAGCTTGCTTGACCGTTATCCGGCGAATCTTTGGAGGGTTTGCGTTTTCTGGTCATAGATAATCATAGGTATCATCCAAATGTTCACTTAAAACACTTTTCATTCATCCTCACTTGTTTTATTCCATAAACTTTCAATTTTTTCGATGTAATTTTACTCCTTCAAAATTTTAGCCCGCCATTTTCACGCATGCGCAAATAAACTTTATCGTTATATATAATGGGTCATTACGACCTGGAGCTATTTGCGGGCGTGAGTGTAAAACAAGTATTAGGTCTTACACCAGTGTTCTGATTTAAAACTTGGACTTATACAAACAATTAAACTGTGTTCGGACGATAAACATGAAGATCGTGCCAATCGTTTTAGGAAGTCTCATGGCTGTTTTACTCTGTATGTTGGTGTTTCAAGTGATACATGCTCGCATAAATAATGATTTATAGTGCACGAAGTTGTGTTGTTGTTCGATTTGTGTGGTGATAGATTTAGAGGCGATATACAGTTGTAATGTTGGTGTGGCTGTTGTGATTATGGTAGTGGTACTGGTGGTAGCGGTGTTAGAGGCTGTGACAGTCATTGTAGTGGTGGTTGTTTCCGTGGTTGAGGTTATGATTGTGGTGATATAAGCTGTAGCGAAAGCGGTGGTTATGGTAATTGTGGTAGATGTTTAAATATGTCAAATAGTATTTATAAATGGTATATATAATTTGTAAGAGGTGTTTCCGTTCTATGTGCCATTTCTTGACCTTTTGCTTCAAGTGAATAATTAAACATAGGACGGCCTATAATTGTAAGAAATATTTGTTTCCACACAGAATAGCCCATAGCTTATCTTTTTCCACTTACCAACACTAGAGTTGATATAAGTTAATATAGTATTTTGCATTAAAGCCAAGTTGGACATTATTTGCCTTAGAATGCTAACTTTCTTTACGTCTGAATACCTTTCTGAGAAATTCCGAACCATAAAAAGATAAAAACGTGTTCATGTTGACAATGCGATTAATATTGAACTTGCAACTTTGCCTCTTGCAGGTGCTAGGCGACCATAGTTGACAGACAATATATGAATATTTTATGTAATTCATCCGGACTAATACCATCAGAATCACATCGTATTCAAAATCCACTCAACTTCAACGCAGATATATGACTGACGTCAAGTGCAGCCATCTTCTAATCCCTGTCGCTATTACCAACCGTGTGATGACATTTAATTCGCGTGTTCGTTCTATTGATTGTTTGCTTTGTTTTCGTTATTTGTAGTAATATTCCTTACTATTGACTTCCAACGATGTATCAAACGTCTGTTTAGAATCATCAAGAAAACTGTGTTTCAATTTACAAACGAACACAAATTCATTCTACATGTGGAAGGATTTTCTTTTGACGTCAGTGACTAGCGTTTATCGATTGAGACTTCTAATACAAAACTTGATTGTTAAAGACCTTTCACCGGGTCCAACAATAAACACTAAACTCATGACCTATACATGCAATTATTTTTAATTGCCCCGTTTTACAATAACATTCGGAATCGAAAAGTGTAAACTACCGCACATTGTTTTAAGAACAAAATGTAATACTGTGTACAATATCGGATATATCATAGTGTGATAATTGTTTACTTTCTCTGGTTCCTTAGTGTGGCTACGAACCTTATTTATACAATGTTTGTATTATATCACCGATAACTAACTATAATTTGTTTGACAACATTAGTCAGAATGTCTCCGTTAAGCCACTGCCCACACAATGTACATATTGACGACCTAAGGGCCATCAGTATGACGCCTTTAGGGCGTATTGTATTTAATAAGTTACAGATTACGTCACTTCAAAGTCATGTTAATATTAACATTATCTATATACAGTGTATACTCTTGATGTTTAGATGTGATTTAATTCTCTTCATGATGACTCTTACTGTTTGGACCACAATACGACATTGCAAGTTCACTCCCTTGTGTTCTTTATTAAAACTATTCGTACCACAATACGACATTGCAAGTTAACTCCTTTGTTCTTTACTAAAACTTTTCGTACCACAATACGAAATAGCAACTTGCACATACACTCGCTGAAACCCGAAACTTGTCAATATGCGATAATAGGGCCGCGTATGTTACATTTTATGTAGGTTAATTCAGTTTTGTGTTTAAAAACAGCATTTTATTGATTTTATAAAGTCAGATCGTTACCTCCGATGACATGTTGTAGAGTTTGACAATGAGTTAGAATCCGAAGACATATGTCGTGAATTAAAACTTATTGAACTATATGAATACCATAAAGTCCAATGCTATGGTTTAGAAATATTTTTTTATGAAAATAAATGTCATGCTCAGGAATTTAATTTTTACAAGGCTTTCTTCAATCAACGACGTATCAATAAAGTGAAACATGCATTCTCAAAACATACACTTTAAACGTATGTGATAATACTTACAAGATTTGTTATTTAATAATTAAAGATTAGATGAAGAATACTTTTCTAAATTATGAGGAGGAGGAAGAGGAGGAGGGGGAGGATTCTACTTTATCATTATGTCATCATCATCATCTTCATTATGAGCTTCATCATCATCAACATCATCATTATCATCATTATAATAAATATCATCATTATCACCACCATGTAGTAAGTATTGTTACCGTTTGCAAAGAAAAAAACATTTCTGCAATAGTATTTACATTTTTTACAGTCGCTTGCTGTTGGACCAAGTCGCATAAGCCTCTTCAAGATCAAGCCACGAGACAAAGATTGTATTTATTTCCGTTTAATCAATATATATCAGATACATATACAATTAATCAAAATATACAATACACCATGTGCCTAGCCATTCTTACAAGAGTTATAAAACACCTTAACAGATAAAACATGCAATTTCATATTGCTTATGAAGTAAAACACTTAACAAAAAATAAACATATAATACTGACTGCCATATGGAAAGCGATTAAACATATATATTTAAAATATATGTTAACATTTAAAATAGAGTACCATTACGAAGCAATCAATTCTTTAGCTTAATTGTGGCGTGTTCTGAGAAAACTGGGCAAAATGCTTGTGCGTACATTTTCATCCCAGATTAGCCTGTGCAGTCCGCACAGGCTAATCAGGGACGACAATTTCCGCTTTTATGGAATTTTTCGTGTACATGATGTCTCTTCTTGGAGAAAATCCAGTTTAGGCGGAAAGTGTCGTCCCGGATTAGCCTGTGCGGACTGCACAGGCTAATCTGGGATGACACTTTACGCACAAGCATTTTGCCCAGTTTTCTCAAAACACGCCACAATTACACACTTTACATATAATACTTATCAGGAATAGACATGAAAACGACGAATTAAATCATACAAACAATTGAAAATTAACACACATCAATTTTTATCACACGGTTTGTAATGGCGGCATGGGTTTGACGAGGGCTATCCTGGACACCAGTTAAGTATCTGCCTAGAAGTTCAGTTGTTCTTTAACACGATATTATACTGATGTTATAAGTCAAGATAAATTAAATCAAATGTCGATGTCTTTTTCTTTACCACGGTCACCAAGCACCTGCAAGAGACAAAATTGCAAGTTAAATAGTTATGGCATTGTCGCCATGAACACGTTTGCATCTGTTTATGGCTCAAAATATCTCAAGTAGGTATAACACAGTCAGCGTTCGTGGACAAAAATGACCCATTTGCTTAATTTCCAAACAAGGATAGGTTTGTGGTAAAAATTAGTTCTTACAATTATAGACTGTTCTATGTTTAAGCATTCACTTAATGCAAAATGTCAAGAACTTTCACGAAAACGGAAACAAATTTTACAAGTATTTACCAGGTAAACTGAATTATTAACATATTCCAACATCCACCTCAGACTATTACTTTAACCAGCGCCTCCCCTACAACTAACTCTACCACAGTCATAACCTCTACAACCGACGCCACCGCCACTATAACTATGAACACTTCTACCACCACAAATATTAGTATCACTACAAAAATCACAATAACATCACCATTATTCCAACGTCAACAGTTCATAACCTCTACATATAATACCCCAAAAATGCACACACCAAAACACATACGTGCAGTACAAATCATAAAAAATAAACATCATCTTACATGTATTGGAATCCTTCCGTCTGTTTGGTTTATCCGGACCTCTTGGGGATTTGAAGAAGCTGAGACATTATAAACACCGTTTGTCTTCGAGTTTGTCAAATTTTCCTGTTGACCAATGCGTCGCGACTGTACGGGTGGAATAAAGGTATCACTGTCCGACATATTTCTGTTAGAATGTATCACTTGAAACACTAACAGGCAGAGCAAAACAGCCATGAGGCTTCCTAAAACGATTGGAAAGAGCTTCATTTTCTTCTTCCGATCAAATAGCAATATTTTATTCAAATGTCTTCTTAAATAGCAAAACAGGTTTTGGTCCGGATACTTGTTTCACATTCACGCAAAAAGGTCAAGGTCGTTTTGATTCGTAATGATACAGCAATTAAAATGATCGGTCATTTGAAGGCTACGCAAGTCACGTTTTCACGTTTATCTTAAGAGACGCTGAACTGTGATAAAACATGCACAATTATCATGGGCAATAGATTGAACAAAATGTGATATCTTTGTAACCTTGTTAAAATACTAGCCCAATTTAAATAAACTGACTTATCTTTGTACACACATATTTAACCTACGTGCGTACTTACACATGTGTGATATACGAAATAAAAATGCAATTTGATCAATGTTTTGTCGGGTAAGGTTTGGTTTTTTTTTTTAGTCGGGTAGGGAATTTTCGGGTCAGGTGGATCGGGTATTTATATAAATACGTGTATGCATCAATGCCACTTCAACATAATTACGATTAATCAACATGAACATACAACATACACTGTACAAACAATTTATGTTGGCAAAACAAGCAACTATCATGTTCATGAATTATTACAGCAGTTTATGTATTAGATCTTAGCATTTCAATTCATCCCAAATGAGTTCTCCTATGAGATTTCGGAAACTGCTATCATACTTTTTCACAGTATTTCACAATATTATTAAAGCTGAAAAAGTATATGGATAATCCAATGTTATGTACCTTTGTACGGCTAGCAAGAGGTAAAAGTTATTTTATTACGACTTACAAAATAAATCTTTTCCAGTTTTCAACCAAATTCCAATTGAAAATGAAAGTAAATTGCTAAATATTTACCCATCTCTAAATGAGGCGAATTTAGAAAATAATCTACGAAACAATCTTCATAGCGCAAAAGATGCTGTGCATTTACGACGTTGAGTTAATATTAGAAACGTTCATGGTAGACAGCTCATCGACGCCTTCGAAGTGAGAACCGGAGTAAGGCAAGGCTGCTTACTCTCATCGTTCAAGTTCCTTCTGGCCATATACTTGGTCATGAAGACCTCGACAAATCCTCGAAGATCCTCGATATCCGTTGGCGAGACAAGATATCCAACGAAGAAATATGGAGAAGAACAAAGCAGCAGTTAGTTGCAGAAGACATCCTTCAGAGACGTTGGCGGTGGATAGGCAACACCCTTCGCAAGCCTGCATCCAATACGACAAGGTTATCTCTCGCCTGGAACCCCCAAGGGTAACGGAAGAGAGGGCGATATAGAAACACCTGGCGCCGTGACCTGGATGCAGATGCTAAGCAGATGGGCAAAACATGCGGACAGCTGGAGAGACTCGCCCAGAACCGAGACGCCTGTAGGAAGCTGGTTGGCGGCCTATGTCCTAGACGGGACGGGACGGGACCACAGACGAAGATGAACATGAACGGTAAATATGTCTTTAACTCAGATGCAAATGAACTTCCTAATTAACGTGTTTAATGGGTCGTAATAAGATCTCCGCAACATGATTACCATAGTTGTAATTAAAAATCAAACATAAATATCGTGCAAATAATAGCAAAAAAAAACGTATTAACTTATTTTAAAAGATGAACATCCATGAAAACGCATGTGCTTGTCAACACTTGTTTACGGAATTATACACTGAATCACTTGCTCTTACACTGATTAAATCTTACAGCATAAACGAACAATAGTTTTGGAGCAGTATGTGTTAAATATCCATATGCATTTGATTCAAATGAGAATACTCACGCATAACTGACGAACTTGTATTCAAGTGGCTTCTAATTGCGTCGCATAGCAACTTGTCAGTTACAATATCATCGTAAGGCACTTATATCTGCTTTTCTAAACCGCTCTTTAATCAAATCCCGTTACTAGTTTCATTGGTTTATATCTTAAAACAACATATGTTTGTTTTGGCGATCATGTTCAATTCCTCTTTCCAGAAAGCATATTGGGTAAGTGTTCCCGGTACCGGTTAAGTAGGGTTTCCTCGAGGTTCTCCAGCTCCCCCCCTCCCGCAACACATAATAACGCAAAAATTAGAAATGGTTTAGTACCCACTTAATAGCTGGAAATAGCAGCTTTAACTAAAACTTCCTGGTCCACACAAAATGCAGCCTCGGACGCAGAAGGACATCCTAATCTTCGTAATACACTCTCTCGGTTCACATCGGCTAACAATGTGTGTAAGTTTATCTTTAATAAGTGCATTAACCTAGCTATTATCATTCAATGCACCTATACATCAAACTCACTAGCGGGGAGTGCAAATAAATCCGTTGCACTATATGGTATCTCGGATATTATTAGATAGCATGTCTTGATAATGAGTACAGAACGTTTTTATTTTGCCTCAGATTTGATAAAACGTTGTAGTTTTGTTACAATTGTCAAAGTAAAATATAAAACAACGATTGAAGTTAATAAGTAATATAAATTACGATTTTTATTAAATGTGCGTTCAAGAATATGTCGTCACCTTGTTTACTGTTGTGACGCCATTGAGGTTACTGACCTAATTTGAAAAGTTACAGACCTAATATGGAAAAATACACTGTCAGCATTTGACATGCCTAACCCAATCAAAGTGCGATAGGCATCGCATTTGTTCGCTTATGTGTCAACAGAGGGCATTGTAGTACCATGCTTTGGTGTAATCCATAACTTCGGCATTTCTTCCTACAGGGCGACCACAGTGCTTTGAATAGAAGTTATATAAAGTGAAACGTTACGAACTTACGGCGTTTTCATAGTGATGATGATGATGATGATGATGATGATGATGATGATGATGATGATGATGATGATGATGATGATGATGATTATGATGATTATGATGATGATTATTCCGATGATGATTTTCTTCTTAGTTTTTATTGAAGTAAAAGTCTTGTTAGTCTAATCAGTTAAATGTAAATGTGATTATGTTTTGATCATATATGTTTCACTTTATTGATACGTCGTTGATTAAAAACCTCATAGTAAAAACCGAAGAAACAACTAAGCGTGAAGTTTGTAGTGAATGAAAAGTCGCTTAACGACACATTTGCTTGGGCCATAATGGTATGCATATATTTTTATGTTACGCTCTCAGTCTTCGAAGTCTGACTTTATTGTCAAACTCATTGTATTAGATAAAATAAACAATTTCATCCAAACACACTTTAATTAATAAAGTGTCACTTTTAAAACGACCTAAACGACAATAAATTAATTTTGCAATTAATAAATAGCTGTGGTCCTTAGGTCTTCGATGTTTACTTTATGTGGGCAGTGGTTCAACGAAGGCATTCTGAACAATTCTTTCAATTGAATCACCGTTATTTGTCTGTGTCAGTCAAATATGATAAAAAAGAATGCACAATAACTGGATACAAACATAAAACAATATAAAGAGCACATGATTCGAGTGTCATCACACGGTTGGTAATGGCGGCATGGGTTTGACGAGGGCTATCCTGGACACCATTAAAGTAACTGCCTAGAAGTTGAGTTGTTCTTTAAAACGATATAATACTGATGGTATAAGTCATGATGAATTAAATCAAGTGTCCATGTCTATTTCTTAACCACGGTCACCAAGCACCTGCAAGAGACAAAGTTAAATATGTATGTTATTGTCGCCATGAACACGTTTGCATCTGTTTATGGCTCAAAATATCTCAAGTAGGTATAACACAGTCAGCGTTCGTGGACAAAAATGACCCATTTGCTTAATTTTCAAACATTTAAAAAAAATAGTTCTTACAATTATAGACTGTCCTATGTTTAAGTATTTACTTAATGCAAAATGTCAAGAACTTGCACGGAACGGAAACACATTTTACAAGTATTTACCATGTAAAAAGAATAATTAACATATTCCAACATCCACCTCAGACTGTTACTTTAACCAGCGCCTCCCCTACAACTAACTCTACAACAATCATAACCTCAACTATGTGTACCACTACCAAAAATCCCCATAACATCACCATTATTCCAACGTCAACGGTTCATAACCTCTACATTTATTACCCCAAAAATTCAAACACCAAAACACATACGTGCAGTACAAATTATAAACAATAAACATCTTATTACATGTTTTTGAATCCTGACGTCTGTTTGGCTTCTCCGGACCTCTTGGGGATTTGTAGAAGCTGATAAATGATAAACACCGTGTGTCTTCGAGTTTGTGAAATTGTTTTGTTGACCTAGTCTTCGCGACTGTACGGGTGGAATAAAGGTATCGCTGTCCGACATATTTCTGCTAGAATGAATCACTTGAAATACTAACAGGCAGAGTAAAACAGCCATGAGGCTTCCTAAAACGATTGGCAAGAGCTTCATTTTCTTCCTCTGATCTAATAGCAGTATTTTATTCAAATGTCTTCTTAAATATACTATAATATAATAGACGCTGAACTGTGAGAAACATGCACACTTATCATGGGCAATAGATTGAACACTGTGCATCAACAACCTTGCAAACTTACATAAATAACCTATTATCATATTGTTAATTTATTGCACCAGATATCCAAACACTATGTTAACACTGCATAATATCACAAACTATATTGCGTCATAATGTCAATATTTACAAACAAAAGTATGCACACAATCTCACATCAAAAGTGAAGATGCTGTTGATAAGTTCCGCTTGTTTTCAAAAGGTGATATCTTTGTAGCCTTTTTAAGATACAAGCCAAGTGTTTACGTCATTTAACTTTAATCAATGTTATTTACTTCCGCTCTTTACGTGTGCACGTTAACGAAAAACGGAATTTTGCTTTCAGAGAGTACTCAAAATAAACAATTTTAATTAACTGACTTATCTGTGTTTACACATGTCTTCTTTATAATCTATGTTCGTACTTACACATGTGTGATATAAGAAATAAACATGCAACTTTATCAATATTTTGTCGGGTCAGGTTGGGTTTTTTTTTTTGTTTAGTCAGGTCGGGTAATTTCGGGTCAGGTGGATCGGGTATTTATATAAATACATGTATGCATCAATGCCACTTCAACTTAATTACGATAAATCAACATGAACATAAAACATACACTGTGTGAACAATTTATGTTGGCAAAACAAGCAAATATCCTGTTCATGAATTATTACAGCAGTTAATGTATTAGATCTTAGCATTTCAATTCAGCCAAAAAGAGTTCTCGTATGGGATTCCGCATCTTCTATCATAATGTTTTCACATTATTTCACAATATCATACACGCTGTAAAATGTATATGTAACTAATTGTTAACTGTTATTTAGATCGATACAAGTTTTCAACATTATTCAAAGTGAAAATAAAAGTAAATTTCGTCTTGATATTTAATTATTTTTTCTACATTTTAGAAATTTCTAAATGAAGCGAATTTTATGAAAATAATAAAGAAATATCTTCAAAACACAAACGTTGCTGTGCGTTTACAACGTTGAGTTATTTTTTGGCTTGAAAAGTTCCATTATTACTTCCCCCACTAGAAACGTCAGTTTGTTTCTTTTGACGGGAAGCAGTCAAGTTACAATTACCGGATCAGTAGAGTAATAGAGTTGTTCTCAGGCTGGTGAAAAGCAATTACTTTTCTGAAACTTCTTTTACACCAGTTTAATAAAATATTACCTCTGCTTACTGTAATAGTAAATATTGTTTTATTTTAAAATGCAGGCAGTATGTATCTGTAATACTTTTTTTCGTAGCAGAATTCGTGCATTAACGGTTCAATTGTAACCATAACGCATCACGTGATAAAAACCACTCGGGGGCATCTCAAACCATATTTGAACTGTCAGAAGATGAACTGTATTGTTTACAATTACCAAGTTACATTGACAGTTAGTATCTAATCATGTTTTGAATGATGTATAAATTATATTCATTTCACGCATGTTGTTCTTGTATACTGTGATTAAAACATTGTGTCACGTTGATATGGTAAAACAACTCTGGCCCATTTTATCCACAAATGGTAGTTTTATTCCATAACATATTTATTCACAGGCTATCTCATTTGGGGAAGCAAATATTGTTAGTGTGAATTTTCTGTTGAAAATCTTAAATAGATCCAACAAATATGGGCATCGTATATAACATGTATATTGCTTGAATCATATCTTATCATCGATATTGAACAAGGATCATAAATAAAACATTAAGATAACAATCGATTGAGATTATTTATTGCAAGAATCAACAAGATTTGAATATATTTTTATATAATTTAATAATAATCGGATCGCATATTATTTAACATAAAGCATCATGTAAAACATTAAACTATCAACAAACAAACCTAAACACAAACAACTGAACACAAGAATGTAAAATACGATCACATCACATACAAACTTTGATCGAATTATTTTTTTTTTAAATAATGACTTACTGAAACATGTACAATTTACAATGACTAGACTTTAACGACTGAATGTTGACAAGTAACAGAGTTTCAAATAATACATTTTCTAAAGAGTAATGACTAATTCAAAATGGTGCATGTTAAAATTTCTAAACTTGACAAGTAACATAGCTTAAAATGATAAGAGACGTATGGCTAATTAAACTTGCTGCACAGTAACTAGGCTTTTTGAAAGACACGTGTTCACAAATAAGTATGATACTGATGCTTGAACTGTTTGAATAACAGTCTCATATGTGTGTTTGTAAATTTATTTACAAAAGGTTGCAATACTTGAAACTTTAAATCATGATACAAAACGTGAAGCTCAACCATATCGGAAAGTGCTTCAGTAAGACTGGCAAAGGTGCTGTTCAGGATCACCCTCAACAACAACATATATATATTTAAGGTATAACGACGTCATTCCCTTTTTGAATTGGGGCAGGCCAAGGTGGGAAACTTGGACAATGCTCTCATGTAACAATTGCATAAATATGGCAAATATGCAGTTCAATATTGTGCAAAAAACAGTCGAACAGTGTTCCTGGAACATGGCCTACAGCAATATCTGACGTTTGCAATGACTTGTTTCATCTATGACCATTTCATGTAAAGAGATATTACATTTATAAGTGTCGGGGATCCACTACAAGCATTCTTATCTACAAGGCTCGTATGCTGTCTCAGTCTGTCAATAGGAAAGTAGGTGTCTTTGACAGGAGGTTTAATTTTAAAAACATGGTCACCCTTAATAACTGAATTGTCAACCATGATTGTTGCTGGATGCCTTGATGTTGATGAAGCAGTGGTTGAGGAACTGGTTGCTGCAACTGAACCCTCACCCTCTCAAGTGGTAAGCTGAAACAGACAAATACATATACTTTTAATAATCAATAATTAAAGCTTTGTAAAACATTACTTATACCCAACAGTTTTCAGCCGTGTTCAAGACAAATAACTCAGGAATGTGTTAGGATGAAGCGTGTCACATCTACATTTTATGGTGAGGACATATTTGAAGTTTCAATTGAATCTCTTCAGAAATGTGAAACAAATTCACAACACATACTATAAAGATGGTATGCAGACAGACCAAAAAAAGACCCCAATATACTCCACTATGCATATAAAAGGTATCTCACAACCTCGGGCGCTCTTTATCATTCTTTGTTTTTTATTTCATTAAAACTGTTAATAAGTAGGCCTACATCACTGCCATAACTCACATTGTGTACACATGCATGATTGTGTGTTCTTCAGAGCAGAAACAATTTTCTGTCAATTAATATATTTACCGTAATGATTTTAATCTTTATAGAATAAGTTTATCAGAAGTATATCTATATATATCTTACGAAGAAAGCCTTTATTTTTAAAATTGTATCCATAAAATAACATTAAACAATTCTCTTACAACCTTAACACGTAATTATAATGTCAGTAACAAAATTGGAGGGCTTTTCAAACGTTTGAGACAGTCCCTTTTACTCATGTAAACATAACACGCTTGATCCGTTATTGCCCTAGTTCTTCATTTCATTTACGGTGTTGAAAACATCTTAAACACATATCATAACTTAAATGTTCTTTTTGAGGCAGCAACACAGTCGTATGTAAATGTTAGCAAAACATGCTGATTTCTTGTACAAAGAGGAGCTCCGATTACGACTCCGACTCCGATTGCGACTCAATCATTCCGTTTTAAAGACAGACATACAGACAGACAGACATTTTATTTGCCTTTCACAGTGTACATCGTCAACATCACGTGTGGTTGGTATTGATATATGTGAACTTGTATATGCACGGACAACAAGTGTCAACAAACATGCATATGTACAACACAAATGTTTATTGAAGTACAGAGGATGAACAATTGGTAAATAACGTTATTCGATTCAGCAAACTCAAGCTGATACCAAACGATTCCTTACCATATTCAGACCTATTGGTTGATTGTAGCAATTGTACATACTGAATAGAAGATGGATTATTATAGTAATATTTGTTTTATGTATTTCTTCCTTATATCATCAAATGTTGAAGAAATACAAACAAAATGAAATTCGTCCTAAATATCCGTGACATTACATCAAAGACAATATCTTTCTTGTCTAGCAATAATGTTTCCATTAAATCTACCAGTCTGTATACGAAGGGGGTGAACAGATTATCTTAATCGGCATAAATAAAATCTTATTTTTTTCGGAACTAAATCTAGGTTAATCTTATATTCAAGATTTGACTTAAATATTCTATAAATGTCTAACATTGCACTATCTTCTAGTTTACGTCACCAGTTTTGTTTATATGAATCTATAATTCTGGATTTTAGAATGAGTTTAAAATAGTAAACATTAATATCTTGAGCGCTGTTAAAGACATAACTGAATCCGTAATAATCCAATAATTTCTCGATGTTATACATCCATTTTCGGCAGCCTCAGGCGTAATCTGAAACTCCAAGTGTGTATACATTTTTGAGAATTATGTTATCAGAGGCTGCTATTTGAAACCAAAATTGTACGATTTGTATATATCTCTGCATAACAAGAGGATATCTTCCTAACTCACCATACACACATGCCTAATCGGCATTAGTTTTAACTCTTAAAAGCCTCTTACAGAACTTCAGATGTATCCTTTCTTATTCCTTAGATTTCGTAAAACCCCAAACTTCTGCTGAATAACCTTAAAAACAGACCTTGAAGATTCTGTTTGCAAAGTATCATCTAAAAATGTCAACTATTAATCGTGAAACGCCGTCTTCAACATCAAAGTGATCCGCTTTGGGTAATGGGTAATGATTCGGTAATGGTAACTTGGCTGTACCTGTGCTTACTTTGTTACACGAATTCAACAGTCAATACATATATATCTTTCAGGAAGGATATCATAATCAGCGAAATACACACTTCCGGTGCTAATAGGTTATAATGTGTGACAAACTTTATCTTAAGTAAGTACGTGCACCTAGATTATATAATTGATTTATCTACATCAATCCCGCTGGCCGGGAGTGCAAATAAGTCAGTTGCACAAATAGGTATCTCGGATATTATTGAATGACATGTCTTGATAATGAGTACAGTACGTGTTTATTTTGTCATAGATTTGAAAGAACGTTTTTTTTTTTGTTTTTTTTTTTTGCGTTTATAGCGTTTATTCACCACCATACATTACAACTTGTATCGTTAGTTTACATCTAAATGTGTTAGTATATAATAGATTAATTCTTACAATTAAATTTGCTTGCTTCATATTGGTAAATACAATCCATTAATTCCATTATATAGACACAATCATACAGTTCACACACACAGACACATACAAAAGTGCCATGTAATGATATAAACAAAATAGTATGGACTTCAACAAATAAAAATCTGTAATCAAACGTTTGGACTTCAGACAATTATAAACGCTAATAAAACGACCATGGCATTAAATATTTTAAGCAAACAACCAAATTTACAATAAGATTATTCTATTGATCTACAAAAATGTTTTACAATTGTCCAGTTAAGTAGTTCCTTTTCTTGATATTTTGAATAAGCTTGAATTTCCCATGCGAAGCATAGATTATTATTCCTTATTGAAGGTAATAGACCCTTTCTCTTATATACAAACATATACTTTTTAATTTCTATGATAAGAATAGTAATATCAATCATGTTAAAATTTTCAAGTACACCCTGATAACATTGTTTTACAGGAATCTTAGTACATTTGTTCACATTATGTGATCTTAAAAATTCTTCAACATAATTTACAATTCTCTTTGTAAAAATGCAGTCCCAGAATATATGTAATAGGGTTTCTTCATTATCATTACAGAAGGCACATAAATGGTATGAAAAATAATCATTTTAAATAACAAAGATTTGGTTCCTAAGATAATGTGTCTGGAACCATGGACGTTGTTTTTTACAATTAACAAATTAAAATGTAAAACAAAGCCACTATTGAAGTTAATAATTAATATTAATTACGATTGTTATTGAATGTTCGTTCAAGAATGTATGATTTGGTTTCAGCACAATATGTGTCAGTTTTTTTAACGATGTTTATATTAATCATATGCGTTTGAAATCACGTATCACGTTAAAAGGTCACAATTTCTTGAAACACGCGTTCATTTTCATAAAATGGATCAAGCTATGGCGTGAACTTTTTTGGAGACAAATCCCTGTATTATAACAGTATTTAGACACTGTATATATATGAATTGAGAATACAGTATGTATCGGAGTTAAAAATGCATATTTTTCGTTGATTGCTAGGAATACCGTTTGATTAACGATATATTATTATGTCTTACGATCTATTGATACGTTTGACGATATATTAATACGCTTCGCGAGTGTACCGACTACCTCCTTACCGTTTCGATTTGCTTTAAGCGTTTGAACATATAGCCCACATTACACAATCAGTATAACTTTATTGCATATGATCAAAATTAGAGCATCTGTAGACCTAGATTTATACGTATTTGGCTATACAAATACTATATTATATGTACAATGCATAATTATACTGATGATTGCTTCTGATTTAATAAAGCAAGGATTTAAGAACGGATTTTACACCAGGATATAAGAAATTCATACCATTGAGTGTGCATTGTAAATTAGAAACCCCTTTTATGTGAGAGAAATTATGAATAGATGTTTTATTAGTAACACGGCTAATTACTGATCCAGAATCGTGTGTTACAGGGTTAGTAAATAACTACTGGGCGAGAGCGTATCATTCTTTCTCAAGCTTGGTTGTTGTTATGACGTCAATAACGTGACTGACCTAATATGAATAGCACCTGACCTCATATGGAAAAATACACTGTCAGCATTTGACATGCCTTAGCCAATCAAAGCGCTATGGGCTTTGTATTTGTTCGCTTATGTGTACACAGAGGGCATTGTAGTACCACGCTTTGGTGTAAACCCTAACTTCGGCCTTTCGTCCCACAGAGCGACCAAATACAAATCACCGTTCTCTGTCGGCGATATATTACAAACATTAAATCAGGCTCGTAACCACATTATTTCACCAGTAGAAGACAACTTGTCAAACCATGATTTATTGGACCTTGTACACATCATTGAATTTTGCTCTTCAAACAATGTGTATTAATTTACACTTTTCTATACATGAAAGAAGTGACGAATGAAATGAATTGTATGTATATGCCATTCGTTAAGTTTTTATTGTTGGACATTGTAAACAATATATGTCAATTAGAAGTCTATATTGGTAAACACAAGCCTTCAACGTCAAAGAAAATCCTTCCAAATCTGGTACGAATTTGTGTTCGAGTTTAATGAAACACATTTTTCTTTTTCGATCTAAATACATCGTTTGCAGTCAATAATAAAAAGTATACTTGAAATAACGAAATTATAGAATGAGCACAAGAATCGATTGTCATCACACGGTTTGTAATGGCGGCACGGATTTAACGAGAACTATGCTGAACACCAGTCAAATAGCTGTCTGGAAGTTGAGTTGTTGTGCAAAACGATATGATACTGATGGTATAAGTCAGGATGAACTAAATAACGTATTCATGACTTCTTCGTTATCCGCGGTCACCAAGCACCTGCAAGAGACAAAGTTGCAAATTAAATATTTATTAAATTGTCATCATAAACATATTGTATCTCTTTATGGTTTGGAATTCCTCCAATAGGTATATAAAGGTCAGCGTTCTAATGCAAATCATATCCAAATTATCTTAAATTTAAAACATGATATTGAATTAAAAACAGATTAAGGGTAGGTTTAAGAAAGCAAATGATTTTTATAAGTATAGGCTGTTCTATGTTTAATTGTTCACTTGAAGCAAAATGTCAAGAAATGGCACGAAGAACGGAAATACCCTTTAAAAGGAATATACCATGTATACCTGCTAATAAACATGTTTCACCATCCACCACTATCACTATTGGCACCGTTTCCACTACTTCAACCACCACCATTATCATAAATTGTACACCCGAAGCCATCGTTAACATAACTATCGCAACCTCTACCAACACAACCAACAGCACCACTGCCACAATCATCACAGATGCACCAGCATTACAACAACGACTGTACATCACCTATACATCTATTTCACCGAAAATGTCAAACACCAACACAACTACGTGCACTATAAATCATAACTAATATATATATATAATATTATAAGTATTTGAATCACGACATCGGTGTAGTTTCTCCTGATAGTTTTGGAATTTGTAGAAGCTGAAGCATTATATTCATCTTGTTTCTTCGAGTTTGTGTAAGTTTCCTGTTGATTTAGGCTTCGCGAGTGGACGGGTGGAATAAGGATATCACTGTCGGATATATTTCTGCGATAATGTATCACTAGAAACACTTACAGGCAGAGAGACACAGCCATGAGGCTTCCTAAAACGATTGACCAGTACGATCTTCCTTTTTATCCTCTGATCACAGTTAAGTTGTTTGTACTAGTCCGAGTTTTAAATCAGAACACTGGTTTCAGAACGAATACTTGTTTCACATTCGCGCAAACAGCTCAAGGCCGTTATGATCCATTTTATATACTATTAACATCTATTTTATATAACACTTAACAGCCATAAAACTAGTTAACGGCATACTCCATTGTGAATAATAAATTCATTATAATGATAACAAAAAACCGTCGACGTAGACTAGCACTAATTTTATTCAAATGAGTCGCCACCGGGCGCGTTTCTAGAGATTTATGGTAAATGGCCCTAATAAAGTTCAATTAAGCTACACCAGTTGCGAAAATGAAAGTTTATTTATATAGCCCAAAGACATTACCTTAAAGATAAATACTCAAATATTCGGAAAAATCCGTCTAAGATCTGTGGAGGCTTAAGTTACAGCTCAAAGTTTGTTACACATTAATCACAATAGACTAAGCGTTTAAATATGACGTCTGATATGAAAAACGGTGACCGACTTTTAATTTTTCTACAACTACTGGAAAAATAGGTAAGATAAAGATATACATACAGTCAGTCAAATGAACAAAACGATAAACGGACTTATCAGCCATGAAAAAAATGCAACTTTATTGAAATATTATTTTAATGATGGTACATGTATGTATTCGGTATCTTAAAAAAAATCTAGTTATATTTACGTCGCCTTATTTAGTGCTAAATGGCATGATCATTAAATGCCTACTAGCTACACTGATTCAAACTACATTTGTTATGATGGGTAATCACTTTTTTTCGTTCCAATAAATCAGTTTATGTGTAATTTAAATCGTTCATATATCAAATATAGAAACAAGCTTGCTTAAAGTACGACACCCTTGTGTCGACACATCGATACATACGATGTCAAGAAATGACACATACAATCAAACCACCTTTTACAAAGAATATAAAATTAAAAACTATTAAGTAACATGTGCTATATCCATCACACTTTCTATTCCCACCGCGTTCACTACAACTATCAACTAGAAATAGCGCGGCAGATACCGACGCGTATCCCCACGCCGCATAGATGTTATATTAAAAGGCAATTTTGGGTGGACAAGGCCTATGTTGGTGGGGACCCGGGATGGGTAATTTGGACATGGATGGTCGAGATAGACTGTGTTGTCATAAGAGATGTTCAGTATTAATTTGAAGTCAATTGGTGAATAAATGAAGAAGTTATGCAAAAAAAAAACATTTGGGTACGAAACAAAATTTTGGTAGAAAAACAAATCGGTAAGAAACAAAAATTTGGTACGAAACAAAAATTTGGGTACGAAAAAAAAAATTGGGTAAGAAAGCAAATTTGGGTAGGAAAAAAAATGGGTAGGAAAAACAATTTGGGTACGAAAAAATTTGGGTCCAAAAAAAAAATTGGGTTCGAAGAAAAATTTGGGTACGAACACAATTTCGGTAGGAAAAAAAATTGGGAGCGAAAAAAATTGGGTACGAAAACTTTTGGGTACGAACACAAATTTTGGGGGAAGGGGAAGTAGTACCCGTGGACCAAATTTCAAATAGTGCACTGTCGCACATATGCTCATAGCTACCATGTGTGTAAGTTTCAAGGTTCTAGTGCTTATAGTGTAGGAGGAGATAGTGGCCAGGTTTTACTATAGCCATATAAGGAAAACTGCCCGCCCTCCATAACTTTTTACCCAGGGGTCAGATCAAAACTCCAAATAGTGCACCGCCGCACTGTTGCTCATAGCTACCATGTGTGTAGGTTTCAAAGTTCTAGTACTAATAGTGAAGGAGGAGATAGAGCACAGGACGGACAGACAGCAAAATTTTGGGCACGGACAGACAGCGGAGATCAATACAATATCCCCAAGCTTTTAAAGCGAGATATTTATAGCCTTTACCACATAATCCACCACCACTATTACTATCATAGCCTCTACTACAACAGCAACCAAGAGCACCACTACCACAATCACGACAACCTCACAAGCATTACAACGACAACTGTACATCACCTCTACATCTATTACCCCAAAAGTCAAACACCAACACAAATGCGTGCACTATAAATCATTAAAACAATCATTAAAACAATAAACATCATATTACATGTATTTGAATCATGATGTCCGTTTGGTTTCTCCGGTCCGCTTTATAATTTGTAGAAGCTGTGGCATTATAAACGACGTGCGTCTTCGCGTTTGTGAAATTTCCTTGTTGACAAAGGCGTCGCGACTGAACGGGTGGAATAAGGATATCACTCTCCGAAATATGTCTGCGATAATGTATCACTTGAAACACTAACAGGCAGATTAAAACAGCCATGAGGCTTCCTAAAACGATTGGCACGATCTTCATTTTCTTCTAAAAAACACAGTTTAGTTGTTGTTTTAATCCAATTTCCTGTTAAATTAGAACACAGGTTTCAGGCCGAATACTTGTGTAACATTCACGCAAAAAGGTACAGTTCGTAATGACCCATTTTATGTAATATAAACAACCTTTTTTATATGGCATCGACATAACAGCGCTCAAACTTGTAAACGACCAACTCTATTGTGAAAACTGAACCCATGAACATAAAGCCAAGGGTAAAATTTAATACTCGAGCTCGTATGGTAGCACTAATTTTATTCACACGAGTTGCCACTTATAATGGTCATATTATTCACGCCCGTTGCTACACTGAAAGGTTGTTCATATAACCCACAACAATAACGTTAACGATCGCCGGTGGTTCAAGTTACAGTCCAAATTGTGTTCCACAATGCATGCACTGAACTTAGGCAGAGATTAAAGGGACTTGTTCACAGTTTATCAAAATGAGATATTTTTTTAAACTTTTTGCCACAGAAACAAGACATAAATTAACGATGTATATCATTGTGCGAAATAACACAAATGCCGCAGACTTATACTGAAAAAACACTTTCGTTTTCGAAAACGCATCGTTAGAAATTGATAAATTTATAAAGCGTCTCAGACGCGAAACGATTAAAACATTTCGGTTTTTGTGTTATCGTTATATTTTGTAACAACACGTGGATGGTTATACAAAGTATAATATAAATGGCAACCCATGTGAAGACGGGTGGTCAGGTCCGAGCATAATGTAGTCGTAGAGACTCAACGACGACCCGAACATAAACTCTTAATGATACACATACACACGTGAAGACGGATGGCTGAGTGATTTCGGCGCTTGGCTTTTACTCCATTGGTCAGTGGTTCGAGCCCTGTTGTGATTTTTTTCCCTTGTGTTTTTTTCTTATTTGACTTTTATTCTTGTTTTTATATTGTAGCTCTTTAGTTCTGATGTTGATATTGATCAATTTAAAGCATTGAATGACAAACTTCAAAACATGCCAACATCTGTAAACAAGTCCCTTTAAAGATGAACTGAAAAACGGAGACATCCTGGTTCACATCCAAATAACGTCCAAGCTAAACCAGCGTTTTTTTTCACCTGTTTGGGAACAGGTCCTTTCCCCTAGAAATTGGGAATTTTTGAGTCGCGAAATCCTTCAAATTGGGCATTTTCGCGTCGTGAAATCCATCAAATTGGGAAATATCAAAAATCATACAAATACATCAACTGGAATCTATTTTATGTAGTAAACAATGCTTTTATTCANATAGTCTATTTGGGATTCGAATCGATACGAGGCCGTTTTTATATAAACTATTTGGGAAAAGACCGTTTTCTAAATTGGGAAGGGTCCGTCGGCGATTTTGGGACCAGGTCCGGTCCCGATTGGGAACAGGGCCATTTACCGGACCCGTTCAAAGAAGGAAAAAAAACGCTGTAAACAGTAAACACATATACAAATGTTATACTATTTAAATGCAGATTTTGCTCTTACAAAATATATCGCGCAACAAATGTAACTACTATTATTATACATGTTATCATAACTATTATTATAAATCATTACTTTTACTGCTACAGCAACTGCTGCTTCTAGAACTAAGTATATTATTATATGTACTCCTTCTTATACTTATACTTTTACTTCATGATTCGTGCAAAAAGCTCAAGGTCGTTTTGATCCATTGTATATACTTTACACATCTATTTTATGTAACAAACAACCGCCATAAAACTAGTCCAACGTGAATAATGAGTCCATAAAAATACAATTAAAACTAGTCGATGTACAGTCAGTCAACAAAAACGATGAACGGACTTATCAGCCATGTAAAACTAAATGCAACTTTATTGAACATAAGTTTAGTGAGGTTACATTTATGTATTCGGTAACTTTACAAGAATGTAGTTTTATTAATGTCGCCTTATTAAGTGCTTAATGGCATGAGCATTAAATGTCTGCTAGCTTCTTGAATACAAACTACTTTTTTTCTTATGGATAATCACTTTGATTTCGTTCCAATAACAATGTTGCCGAACCAAATATTGTTTTTATCCTGCCTCTGTTGCAAACATTGACCAAATTAAGCAGGGTTGAATACATTTTCCTATCTCCGGTCAACTGGAAGTAGTGTATCCCTTCGCACGCTGTGACACATAGTTGAGTGTAACCTTTCTAATACACTACACAAGGGTGGCGCATTATTGAGACGCATCGTGAATGTTATCGTTAATATTGCATATCATCCTACTTTGTGTCTTTTTTAAAACATATTACAGAACCGGCTTTCCGTATTTTTATTTCCATTCACTTGATGACGCAATTTATGACGTTTCTCGTGTGGCGTCATTTCTCTGACGAAACATATCTAGTTTAAGCAAGACTCTGTGGATTTTAGGGACAATAATTCGGACGTGGTGGTTTTTTAACAGTAAAATATTTAATATTTGATAAGCATTGAACATATACAAAACGTATTTCGGATTGTGTGTTTGTCATGCATATTTGTTAATTTCGATAGGAATAAAAAAAACTCGCTCCGACAGGAATACGATTTCGTAAATCGTGTTTTAGGTCAGAATGGTAAGCATTCGATACAAACGCTATGAAGAAATAGTGTGGTTAAAAATACATTTCGATAAAGGGATGGACGAACAGAACATGTAAGTGCATATAGTTGTAACTTTATTGTTATAAGAAATTGGATTAAAGCTGTTATTGAGGTAAATAAAATTGAGTCTTTGTTTTGACTGTTGCATAGTTTTGTAAATTTCTAATGATAAACAATAAAAATCAGTTTTTGTTTTGCTGTTGCACATTGTTTCCAATTTCCAACATTAAAAATATCACATTCTCGATTCATTTTGTATTTCTGCTTATTATTTCAATAGGAAAGTATTAAAAGGACCAGTTTAATGTGGAACTATTTTTTACGTGACATTATCGGTAGTAATTCGGTCGTAAGGAATGTTGTGTACAGAATAATTATTTTTTTATCTTAATTAATCATTTGTCTTTGATAAAATGTGTTAGCGGCATTCATTGAAACATTTGTTTAATGATGGGACATATATTTATTCGGTATCTTGAAAAATAATGTAGTTATATTGAAGTCGCCGTATTAAGTGCTACATCGGATGAACATTAAATGCCTACAAGCTTCTTTAATACAAACTACTTGTGGATAATCATTTGATTTCGTTCCAATAACTATGTTGCCGAACCAACTATTGTTTTTATGTGCCGTATGAGCATAATTGTATGAACAACATAGTGGGACATATCCTAAAACAGTGCGTGCCAATTGTACACGAATTAATTGTTGACAGTACAAAAAGTGTTTGCAGTTTATTAATTACGATTTCGTTGATGTTCAGGTACCGTTTCCTATGAATTTTTATTCTAGTGTGTTACTAATCAACGTTTAAATAGTTGTTCGGATAGAGTATATCTACTACTACTACTTCTACTACTACTACTACTATAACTACTACTACTACTACTAATGTTACTACTACTACTACTACTACTACTACTACTACTACTACTACTACTACTACTACTACTACTACTTCTAATATTATTATATACTTCATTGAGAACTAAAGACGCTCTCTCCAAAACAAAAAGGCTAATGGATGGATGCGACGTTTGAACAATATATTACAGTGTTTCGCCACTGTTCACGGACTATGTCTTCCTAAGATTCGTAGACAAACAGAACATTGCACTTTGGACCAATTATCAACATCCAATCGATACTTAAGCTCAATATATGTGGACGTCAGCGTGTTAATGATAGTTCTTGACCCCGATCCCCGAGACAAGCTTTATAATTATCGACTTTCTTAACTACTAGCTTAAAAAAAGACAATCGTGCAATTGTCCCCGTAGTGATTTCCTGTAAACATTTCATTTAATGGATAGTTTCAAAAGGACTGTACTGCTATTGAATGTCAATGAACACTTATGTGGAAGCTAATGCATTAGCGATACCTTTCACCTTTTAGGCACCTCAGGCCTAGCTGATACTTTACAATTTTAAATGTATATACATAACTATAATTTTTGATATACACTATATATACTCGCGGGTATTTTATATGAAATATTAGCCAAAAATTGTACAGTTTCTTGAAAACAATAGAAATACGTGAGTAAGTGATTGTGGCATGTTTGTTCTTACAGACGCGTAAATACCACCGCTGAAATGATGAATCGATAAATCATTCAGAAGTCATCGTGTTTGCGGGAAGCAGCTAAGTTGCCATATATATTCATTGCAAATTAACTTTAATGGCAGGAAACACATTCTTCAGATTGTATTGGTAAAAAAAGCATGAATAACTATGGTACATCTTGCTTGACATGAATGCTTTATTGTTAATAATGTTAATATACCAAGACATGATGACAAGAAGTTAGACTGATGTGATAAATAATCTTTTTTTTCAGATTATATAATATATATATATATGTAATAGAACTAATACCTTTAAAGCAAAGTGCATGCATGTAGAACTCGGCAATAAATTTAAAGACTAAGGATGTAAGTTTATAATTGCTGTTGTATTTCGTCTTAATATTGTCAATTTTTAGATGTTTATGTTTGTCCAATCTTTTTAAGTTTTTAGAAAGAATGGGTGTATTGCGAAAATACTTAAATCTAACGCTTACATAACTTTGTAACAAATACTACTATTACATTGCTATTTGTGTCAAACACGTTTAGTGTATAAGCGATATAACAGCGGCATTGTTGTATCTTTTTTGTATTAAACTCCATGCGCGTTATATAAGGTCGATCATTGACGTAGAATTTCGGGGACGAATTTCAGACTAAGTGTGTTTTGCATCTTATGTCTACACACTCGCGATTTTAAAGCAACATCTTGTAATAATGGCTGTCAAAGTGCGCTTCTGTATTATATGTACTGAAACGACGGAGAACTAGCACAGTATGATTTCCCGCATGGAAGATGCATGCTGATTTGCACTTGTTCGGAAAATCAGATACGAGATAATAGCCATACCTGTTTGGCATTAACAGAAGTTTATAAAGTAAATGCACAAGAGAGCATGTTTAGTTATCGTAAGTTTATCAGAATGTGGTTTATTGTTATGGTGGGAAAACATAACACACTTCAAAATCAACACAGCTACCTACGTTCAAAAGGACACGATAATGTGACTACACATGCACTATACAATCAAACGAATCCTTGCGTTAAGCGACGAGATTATATTACTAGCAATCACTATAAATCATGCTTGACATACATCAATGCATCGCCTGTTATTTGTTTCACGATCGCAACGAACCAAGTTGCACATTATAGTGAAGTAAGAACCGCAAGGAAAAATTTCATAGATGTCAAATATTTAATAAAGTGACACAAGTATGCACACATGTACGTTAGTTGATTTGGTAAATGCACATCACATCAGTTTTGTAAGCCACGTCGATTAAGCAAATACAGCAACTTCAAAGTAATAGTACACTCTTGTTGCGTGATAAAATGTATGAGTAAACTAATTTAATCTTAACATGGCCTGTGGTTGACACAAAGAGGATGATGCCACCGGCTTCCACCCTCGAGACCTCGTAAAGAATTAAATTAGCAAATATATAAGTATGGGGTTCAGTTCATTTATTAATTGAATGGGCTTGAAATGAGATAATTTAGGTTCTTAACTGATTGACCGTCGTGAATTTGATGTGTTAATGTGCGAAGAAACCAGACTAATGAACAATTATATTCCCTCGTGATGTGAACATACTGCAGACGATATGTGTGCGTACAAAATCAAATTAGATTCAACTGGAAGCCTGATAATTGTAGCTAGATAAATTGACTTGATAAATCATTTTTAACTTACAAAGCTATATATTTCTATTCTGTACCCAATTAGACGAAAACAATCTTCGTTTTGGCTGGGTAAACTATATCAAGAAATAACTAAGCATTTAAACTGCTAGCATAGTGCTTAGCACTTCATAATAACCTGTACAATGCAATGTCCATGCGAAATATTTTTTTTTTAATAATTCATCAATACATGTTTATTGAATTGAAAATAGTTTATACTACACAAATGCAGACTATCACGTTTGCAAAACTGTCCAATGTTGTACACTAACATTTATATGCAAACTGATTTGATTTTAACAGTTTCGTAAACAAATCACTTAAACTTGCTTATTTAATTGAGAATAACCTAGACGGCATAAAGGCGACTATTGTTTACAAATGTATCAAATTTTGTTTATAAAAGATATCGAATTGCGACCCAACTCCCAGTTCGTTTTCGGAGAAAAAAACACATTTAGTTATATGTATTTGTGTTGTACATTGATAGCGTGTTCGAGCAAAATAACAGCGATAGGGAAACAAACGCATAATTGTTATTGCTTAAATAAACGCCACCGTTTGACATTTACAGATTGCGCACACGACACGCAATCCAGAATCATATAGAGAATTATCGTAGTTCTTGCAACACTATGTAATTTGAAATATCCATATGAAATGTACAGAGTTAGACGCGTGCAATTTCAGACATTTTAACACGTATGCGTCGGGATATACAATATAACATTTATTCAGATGCATATGAACATAGTCGTCAGACAGCTCTTCATTTGCATGCGACCTCTGTTGGTTGAGAAAATATCCATGACGTAACCACTGGGTAGATATCTGACAACAGAGACGTACATGTGCAATAAATCATGCCCTATCAACAGGCATTCGTGCCTATGCAGTTGTGTAAAATTAATTAATTTTTAATTTACAAGAATGTAATTAGACACAACTTCAAAAATTGTTTCATGAATTTTATAATTACAAATTAGTTATATATGTGTAAGCCGCACACAGAAATATCACAGGTTGTGTGCGCTTACCCGACCGTTGTTTAAGGTTGGTAGTTCGTATGAATAAACCAAATCTCGAAAAGAATTATATATACATTTTATAACTAATAACACTCAAGTTGGTTGTTTATATATTTTAATTCTTTTTGGTAAAAAAGAGATTTTACAAAAATCGATCATATTCACTATAATTATAAAATGTTTAATAACGGCATCGACTCGACATCATCTAATTACACCGTAGCAATTTATTTCCCAAATGTACATGGACATAAACAGATTTAACATATCCGTGATTTGCATTGCATTTCTTCAAGCACTTTATCTAATCAAGTTTGCTTACTCAAAGTTAGCATAATCTAATACCAGATAACGCATTTGTTTTTGCATGTAATATAAGCTAATCTGATATGTTTTTCTAATTTGCTTGAAAAAAACGCCGTCGGAGTCGCAAGTATTGACAATGCTACATCGTAGGAAAAGAATCAGTCACTCGCTTGTTAAATGTTGTGATGTGATAAAGATGTGATAACATGAGTATCATGTTTTGAGCTTCGCAAAAAATGCACTTGTAATTAAACTGAGTTTGTGTACACTGGGATATTACAAAGCATTTTTATATATCTTTTGTAATGATTCGGTTTCATATATATTGGTATACAAACATTGCACAGATAACGCTATACTCAAATCACAGATAACATATGTAGATTTTTGGCGACTATAAACACGCAAACAATATGTCCATAGCATACAACAGGAGAAGCAAACTACCTGTAACATGAAAAAGTAATCAACGCCTGTATCTAGCTAGGAGTAGATCAAGAAAATGAAGTAACATACTTCTCTGTCTTGTGCTGTTGCATGATTGGAAGTGATAAATTAAATACACTATAACAATTTAACGTATTTTTGTTTTACGGGTAAATTGTAACTGGCCTATTCCGTAATGACATCGTACGGTACAGTCCGTAAAATTATGTTCCTTTCTGGGAAAGAAGAAAGTGGTCACCATCATGTTTCATCTGCTATTCAAATCAAGGCAACGCCTAAAAGAGCATCGTCGTCAAATATGTCTTGACAAAATTGTGTTGGTTCCTATCTAAATGAGTCTCCGATCAATGGTTAACATGAGAATGGTCTGGACTCATGTAGAGCTTTGTGTCAGTTTTATTACGCCTGAAGCTTGATTTAATGTTTGCGTCAGACGATTGTCAAGTACGCACCAAAAATGTTACGTGATGAATGTGTAGAGGGGTTGTGAGGGACTCAACAATTAACAATGTGGAACAAGAGTCTGAAAGTTTGTCAGATGGAATGGCTTTTATAAATTGTATAAATACTACTACTGCTACTAATACTACGTTTCGTCCTTAACGAGGTTTTACATGACAATTATAGTTCAGTAATCTTTCCTTAAGAGACCCTAGTTGTAGGCTAAATCAATTCGTTATTGTGACTCCAAACGAAGCCGCGGCTTCGACATTCTTGCTTAAATACCGTTTTTCCTTGGGTCAAAATGTTTATCGTTAACGTGCAGTCAAAGTTTTCACTTCTTATGGCATGCGTGTGCATGTGTCAAGTTTATTACAACTTAATGGTTATGGTTGCCAGGTTGAAGTTACAATCTGAGATTACTATCAGATCCCAGTCGTACATGAGATTCAATCGTGTAATGTTTATTTTACTTCAAAGCATTCATGCAAATATTGATTTTTCAATATGAAATATTACTATGTATCATAATACATGTTAACACGAAAACAATTATATTGGCAACGCTAACAGTTAAAAAATTACACGCAAATTAGTTCTTTACCATGTTTGTTTACACTAACTAAGATATAATCAAATGTCATGTAGCACTATCTGGAACATTATTTGCTCAGTATTTTTCGAGTCAAAGACTGTCGGGTATGAAAACAACATATGGGCGATATTGATACAGGTAACAGACTGGTGATCTTTGAAAATTAATATAGGAACTGCGGATTTTTTTTGTCAATATGTTCGTGGGTTATTGATGAGGTCGTTAAATCAATTAACCTTTTTGATTTTAACTTTCATTCTAGGATGTGCCAGGTGATGGGTCATTACACTTTGTCAGAAAAAGCGGATGCAATTAATTAGTATTGCTTTGTTTCGTAGTACTTGATGCGTTCCGTTTCAATCAATGTCAACAAAACCCACCACATTAAAATTATGTATGATGATTTTCGTTATACCTTTATGAATAAAAAGGCTGTTTTCATCACACAGTAAATATACGGTTATAGCTGCTAAGAAATATAATGATACTAAGAATCTACTTAATGGACGCTAGTTTTGGACTTTTGTTTCAAAGGAATTCAAGTTATATAAAACGTCACCTAATATGAAAAAGCCCCGATCAATTACAGTGAACACATTTGTCAACAAATTAATGCAAACGTATATTCCAATTGGGTGCATTGAGTCAATGTTATCATTTGTACTGTCTTTGACTTTTTCCACGACGTAATAGTAGCCTGTTAGTACAGAACGAAATTCATTTTAAACTGTTATAAAATGAAGCTTACGGAAAGAATACTTCAATAAATCATTTCATCTAAAACCTATAATTTACTGTTTTAAAGCTATGGAATGGAAAGTATACCTTATAAGTGTCAACATTGGTGTATATTTATACCATATATATAGTCACGGAAAGTCCCTATTTTTTCCTGTAGTCAATTGCGTCACATTATTCTCTGAAACATTTATCAGCTGATGGTGTTAGCGTATGGAGTTTGATTGAAATTCGACTAAAGTTATCGACATTAAACTACCACAAAGCCGTGTTTCAACAACGCATGATAAGCAAAACAGGGATGGCTACACTTGTACGACTTTCTAATGACCATCATGTTTTTTTATAACAACACTTCGTGTATGACGGATACGATACATTATATATGATGTAAACATTGAACGACTGTCAAGACAAAGTTATGGACCCAATGAGATATTGTTATGTTTAAATTAATTTAAATGGTTCGAAACGCTAGGCAGGTGTTTGTAGAAATAAAGCGTTAGCAGTTAACAATGAACGGATTATACATTTATTTGTTTACGAAAAAAAGCATGATTGTTTCTTCTGTTTATGTTAGCATTGTTTAAATATTTGATAACTTACATAATTATCCTAAATTCATAATTGCTTTTTCTGGCAAAATTAACTTTCTAAAACGTTCGAAAGTAATTAAGTGATATTTTACTATAGATTTGGATAAACATTTAAGACCACGCACCACCTATTTCAAATGGACCAATTGGAATCGACTATGTAATCAGTTTTTTATAACGTCTTTTTAAATATTCACAGCTTGGCGTGTATCAACATATATATGTTTAAATATCACACATTTCCGCCCAGATAGATGAGTTTTACATTCGTTTATATCCCTCGTTCCTTTACAATGGAGCTTTAAATCACAGCCGTCATTGTCAATGGTATTCGTCCGTTTTGTTTTTGAAAAATAATTTACCCATTTATTATAATATGCTTTATTAAACCATAGTTTCTATGTGTTAATAGTATACAGAAATAAAGCAACGCTAGATATAATCTTTAGTTTAAAACTTTCGTTGTGCGTCAAATAGAAGTGCTACAATTTGATTGCTATTTCACCAGACCAAAACGCACAAAGTATCCAGGTTCATATCTTCAATAATGTCATAGTTCTGTCTTCAGATGCAATAAGCTGTGAAGCCATGTTTTGTTATGTGGATGAAACAAATTAACCATCTTTCTAACGCCCAGTTTGTCTGACAATGTGCGTGTGTGTAATATTCATGCGTCACATGTTGGCATTAATGCAGTTGAGTTAGATCGTTCTAGACGCGCGTTTGGTTTGTGATAAATTCTGTGAGAGGTGCATCAACGCGGTTTAATCCCCAACTGCTTTTCATTGACCTTTCCAAAGCGATGATCCCAGTTTAATCGTTTTATGTTCATGGTTGATGCTCTTTTAACAAAGTTGTAATAATAATAAGAATTTCTTGCATAATAGAGTCCCTGTTGTTTCATTGATTGCTCTATTCTGCATCGTTTAAGTTAAAAGAAACAAGCACCGTTAACATGTTTTATTGAAATATTTAGACATAATAAATTTACAAATTCCAGTTTTTATACCAATGTATGATTGATATTTGGCTGTTATCTTCCGTTTACAAGAGAGGTATATCGTAAACGGAACACATCTTCAATTGAGGATTGACTGCATGCTGTGTATCGCTCTTATTTCAATAAAATATCTTCTGATCCAAAACTAGAACAACAAACCCAAAGATACAGGACTCATGTTATATACCATTTTTATAACCATTGATAGTACAAACATACATCGTTGAACATGTAATTGACGTAAGCATGTACTGATTGTTTGCCTGTATGTTATATTAATTAGTTTCACCATACATAACGCGCGTGCACGTTTATCATTTCCGTTTTTTTTCTTAATGTATTGGGCACAATGCCATTGTGGCTTCTTTATTATAATATATGTATATTAAAAATTTTATTGTTTATTTTGTTAGGGCAAACGATAAAAAAGATTACAGTCTTGCAATGTTGTATTCTAATGGTCAATGAATAAAGTGAATAAGAGGGGCAATAAATACTCTCTCAGTCGCTGTCTCTTGGGAACATAATAGTTTCAAATGTAATATCTATGAAAGCCATGACTATCAGCGGGATTGATGTAAAAAAGAATAATAATCATTGTAGTTGTTAAATAAGCGAATCGTCCTTAAACCTGCGTCATTGTAACAGGGACGATAGGCTTAACGGAAAATTGTTGAAAATTTAATTCTATAAGAGAACAGCAGCGGATGTGTGTTCTTTACTATACAATATGCTAAATATAGACTTTGATTTGAAAATTCATAATACATACAACGATATATCTATTTAAATAATTAAATAAATAAAATATAAAAATATTACTTTTACAGTTATGAAAATATAACTTAACCTTAATTGGCAAATGTATGCACATGTATAATGTATACAAGCCTGTGATTGAAAAATACAACATGGCATCACACATCTGAAATTTAAACAGCTCGCAACAAGACATGCAGTCAATAAGATGGTACGAGCCGCGTCATGCGAAAATGGGTATTATGCCATAGGCTGCCAGCTAAGTTTCAGACCATCTTGCGCAGACTGTGCATACATGTATGCATGAGTGCAATGGGATCAATATTTGCATGGCATGGTTCTTAATATAATATTGATATTGAGAAATCGGCTACTAAGACCTGTATCCACAGTTTATGCTCGCCCGCCGATATATATAGTGAACACAGTGTGTAGCCAAGAATAATTGATATGTCAAATGTTACAGTGGTCATGCTTTAGAACTGAACTTTTATATCAATATACTCGTTTTGTAGAATGAAATATCAATTTCATAGCAATATGATAAGACTTAAAAGTGAATACACTTGGCAATGTTTGATGATTGAGAACTAATATCAGAATATAGCGCATCGAGCCGTTTATTAAAAAAAGGTTCCATTTGTGTATGCATTTCTGGCTAAGGTCTGTTTTTGTTCCATCAATTTTATTTTGCCAAGGATCTAAGATCATGTCCATCGATGGCCATACTACAGTCCTCTTATCAGAGTAATATTACATACTAAATCATGACTAACCGTTCCCATAGCAACGATGATCAAAGTACATACTGACATCGATAATTATTTGATGAAATGACTTTGCATTACCGATAACAAAAATATTTACGACATATTTAAGATCGTTTTAACCATCGATATTCAATCGTCCATTCCATTGCTATGTTGCGTGAATTATTGACATGAATATTAATAATAGACGAAATATCACACTCTGAAAACGTCAAAGGTCAATCAACACAATTATTTGATTGCATGTTATAAATGTTCTTAGATAACGTCCTCCGATACACATCCCACAGTTCTCTGGTCAGATAGGTTTTAAATATTCTTTCATGTGAACATCACCGTTTTCATAGTGACGTGAATGACACATAAACACGCGAGAAGCTCTGAACTAAATGATATTGAAGCACAGAGGCCAATTTAAAGGACATGTATTTTTTCGAAGCCGACACGAAAAACGATTCATGGGCGCAGTGCATTCATCTACTTTGTTTCTGGTGTGCCTGTCCATGTCATACTTGGAATTGATTGAGCAATACAAGACGACATGGTATCAGCCGACTTTAAACAACTAGGGTATTTTACATATGATTCTCTTTACTTTGCTTGCTTATTTTACTACATATATAACGCCTGTATAGTGTATACGACGGGTATAGTACGATATCACATTTATACATTTGATAACTCACATCACAACTAATTAGTACACAACTTATATTAACAGCATACTATTACACCATATATAACTATGTTATAAATGAGATCGTACATTCCATACTGGAAAGCACAATTGCTTTTCTGATAAATTGACATTGGTAATACAAACGTCTGCTTTGAACGATCCTGGTTTATTGGTCTGCTATTTGTCTTCTTGTACTCGACATATGAAAACATATAACTTGATTTGAGGAAGAAACTATACCAAAGCAGCTAAAGCACGCTTGTTACAATTAAATATCATTCGACATTCACTTATACAATACATCTTCTCCGCCATTGCCTCTGAGGAACAGTACAGGTACAGCCCGGTGTATTCAATCACGTTTTAGTATAATACGTGTATACACTAAATATACATATATTTTATATAATAGCTGTTCATTAACCGATATATGCATTTTCAGGTATATAAGTACAAATGCTTTTGTCATAGATCATGCACACTGTCCTTTCCAGATGGAAAGCGTCGCCCACACTAAATTAGTAAGTGGTCATTTTTTTGCGTTTTCGTAACGTGTTAACTGAAAAACTACTATAACCTATTAATCACATTTATAAAAACATGCTTCTCCTAAAACTGTGTTTTTTATATGAAGAATGTGCTTGCATAAGAAGATTTATAGCACTTAGCCCAACAGTAAAACAAACTCTGACAGGCTGCTGTGTGATTATATCAATGACGTGCATAACAAGGTGTATTAATGCACGAAAATCTGATACTTTAACATATACATGATTCGTCGGTATATTTTCCATGAATATGCCAGGTATTATGGCAAAGAATTAGACGTCGTTAGCGAGACTTATCACGATAAAATATTGTGCAATTGCAACAACGCTATGTATCAGACATTGTTTATATGAAAACATGCAATTTACTACTTACTTCGATTTAATAATGACCATACATTAAAGAGAGTATATACAATTTCAAATTCAACAATTTACTCTCGCAATCTTAAACCAACAAATGCATATGAACGAGAAATGTTAAATTAACTTAATTAAACATATTTATATTGAACCATTAAACAAATATCGTTTACTTTAGTGAAATTTGTAAAGAGCAAATTAACGCTGATACCGACAGGTTTACTCATATTTGTTATTGAACCAAAATTGTGTTTATTTGTCTTATGAATGAATGTATACATACTTTTTGGATTAACAAACAAAGTACATGTATTGCGTACAATAATGAGCTTTCTTCTTTACCGAATTTATGACTCTTTTTAAAGCTCTGCTTCAATAAATTGATGTATGTAAAGTATAGTTTCTAATCTAACGTTTCACTTTTATTCAGTTTTTGTTTTGTATTATTCAAACTGTTGTTCTTTTACAGTGATGTGTTGCTTCATTTTATTAACAACTGTGGAAAATTAGTAAAAGTATGGATGCAAGTTTTCTTCCGTTGACGTCGCGCTTTCGGATTCAGATATAGAAACCTCGGCCATGTTTCGGATAATTAATATTTGCCCGACGAATACGAATAACGGTTGCTCGTGTCTTGAGCAAGAGTATGTTATATTTAGTATTAAGTGTTTAGCCCATAGACAACGCACCGTTCTTTTAAATTAATAATATGTTATTAAGAATACTTTGAAACCAAAAATACCACTACAATGCAAACACTTTGAACGAAGAACATATGTGTTTGTTTAACATGAAACAAATGTGTAACCATTTCTGTCAATAATACTCATTGTCATGGAGAGCGCAGTGTTATCTCCTATCAGTAACACGATGAACAGAAATGAACGTGATACGATGGAATTCAAGCGATTTGAACATTGTTTAATACGTTTGTGGATGCAAACTAGGTTGGAGTGGCCCCGTGAATGATATCGATCAAAATGAAACAAATACACGTATATTTGTTTTTTGAAGTGCATTATATGAAAAAAAAAACTGTTTGAAATTGTGTGCTATTTTAAGAGTGTTTGTGCAATTTGTGAAATTTGTGCAAAACAGGCTGTAAACGTTGAATCATAATACACAACAATTGGGATCGTTGAGTTTTATCGGTAAAATTACTTCGGGTAATGTAATGTCAAACGCTGGGCTCGCAATCAATACGAACCGGGTTGGCCAGACAAATGTAGCAGCAGATGGGAGCCATTGATATAACTCATCACAATATTGTCGGGCGATTAGGACTACGCAGACCTTATCACTAGCAACAGAGCTAGGTACCTGCGATAGGATCACATGCCAGACACAATAAACTTCCCAAATGTTGACGTGAACCGTATGTATGCCTCTCAAAGAAATTGCACTGGCACTGGCGTTGAACTACGTTTCCCCCCTGTTCAATATACACACGAAATAGTGTATGGTGGTCTTATGAGAGAATGGGAAGAGACCGGATTTTATTCAAACATAATGTTAAAAACGAATAACACTAATTAAGTCATTCAGCAAGTTACTTTTCTAAAGACATAAGCATTCAAAGATGCTATACGACACATCGCCCGTAATAAAAGTAAAAAAAAAATCTTGATATTAAATACTAAGCATTTAAGTAAACTTTCTTGTCATAAATGGCACAATCATCTACGTTAACGTCATTATTAATCATGGCACCTTACATTTCGTCTAAATATTAGTTAATAAAATCATTAATTTTAAGCAAACACTTTTTTCATATGCGATACTTAAAAGCTAGATTATGGAATGGGAAATTCGTGATTTAAAAAATGGTGACCTGTTAAAATAGTCTATTCTAATTAAAAGAATATAAATATAAATACATGTGAACATTTGTGTTGGTATGGTTTCAAATGTAACAGTTATGAATGCCAGATGACCGCATCTTTAAAGATTTCAAAACTGATGAATACCACACGCTGTGTATGGGATAATTATCAAAAATAAAAGCTTGCATCGCATTTTCACGCATCAGGTGTCTGAAGCAATACATCTACCTGCGCATTATGGTAATATAACGCCTTGGAAGCAGCCTCATATGGCGTGATGGATTGAAATAAACACCTACCATAATCTGACTTCGAATATAATAAGTCGTCGTATTCCAATTTTGATTTATAACCAGACTATCTAATTTAACAACTTGGTAACTCAGAATACGGTTGAAGAGCAAAGTGTTCATATAACCGTTGTTCGTGGTACATTTTACACCGTTTGGCGGAAAACATAATGTCTCCTCTTGACCAAACAATATGTGTCATTTCGTATGAGAAAGTGTGACATGGTTAGAAAATTATCAAATAATGGTCAAATAATACCATATCAAATTATGTTTACGCTTCCGTAGCAATAATACAACACGTGTTGGACTTCATATATTTTTGTTTTTAATTGTTGTTATTTTTATGAGAAGTTTTTGAATCTTTGTTATTACTTGCATTAATCATAATATAATAATTGAAATTCTGCGAAATCGGCCTGCAGAACTTTACTCGACTTGACTTTTTTTAATGCGATACCCTTTCCAATTCCATAAAACGCGAATTGGTATCGCACCCTGTCAGCGCATGCAAGGCAGGTAGAATATGACACAACTGCGTACCGAGAACTGTTTTCGTTTTCTGTACACTCCAAATGTTCGGCTTTCGAGTAGTTCCTGAGTTCTTGTCTGACATAAAGACGATGTCATGCGTTTGCATGTTGGCATGGTAGCAACTAAGTACCAACAGGTCTGTGTCTTCGCCAATAAGTGTCGTAGGCTGTGTAAAGGCAGATTCGATGGCTGTTTTTACAATAGTTACATCAGCACCTGCACTAGCTTGTACCACTGTGCATCCAATATTTTGAAGTATTTCAGTCAGAAGATTGATGAAGGCCTGTTTGTTTGCCTTGTTTGCCATGAAATTGTCCTTCATTGAGCGATATGGTGTTTCATTTGTGAACACAACATGTATACCCTTGTGTATAACATGTGTACGCCCTTGCTCCTACGTTGATGTGTAGCGTCTTTGGTTGAGGGCTCGTCTGAATATCCATCAAAGACTACTGTTGGCGTACCATACCTGTTGGATACAAAATCAGCATATATCTGACAAATGCCCTGGAATGTGTATCCTTTTGGCCATGGGATTCTATGAAGCAGTGAGCCGCCATTAAACACGTATGCCATTTGTCCGTTCTCCTTAGCACTTGCAGCACAATCACCCTGTGCCCATATTGTGACTGCAAGTGTTGCTTTTTGTGCTTCTCTCATGCAGACTGTGTCATCAAATAAAGAAGCTGGAACCGGCCAAAGTTCGTGTGTAAACACGGTACTCATATCTTTAGTTTGCCCACCAGTAAACGCTGAAATAGAAGCTGTGGGCAAACCTTCAATACCTCGCTGCCAATTTGCAGTGTGGACTGCGAATTCATTGTTACTACCTGGTTTCGTTTTTTGAATGACACTTCCGTCACATCTTTGCCCTTCAGATTGTCTACAACTTTACTACCGGTCTCCTTGGCTTGATGTGCATTTACGGTGCCAGTAGATGTAACTCCAATCTCAATGTTTCTCAAGGAGATTGTCGGTTCAAAAGGCTTTCTTTCTTCCAATAAAGCCATGACTGTGTTCAAATCTTTGCAATCTCGCTCTTGCCTTGAGGAATAACATTCTTCGTGTTGTTCGCTTTTCTGGTAACCTGTTTGTGTTATGTCTTGAATAGCTGAGTTGACAGCAGCAGATATTGGCATTAAAAGAAGCCACTGGGCCCTTTGTACTTCCGTCATGCCCTTTCCTCTTGTCATTCCCCCTGTTGACTAAAGAATGCGCATAAGTGTCGATTCTATAGTACAATCAGTTGAGAGTCCAGCCCAGTACCGGTCATTTCGGCGTACAACATGGTGGCCGTGTACACACTTATCATGTACTTCGGGTTGAGTATCTTGTAGATCATCCATCACTTGAAGATACAGATAGGCTGACTTAAGATGCAAGTTGTGACCCGTCGCTGCCAGATAGGGAAGCATTCCCTTCATTGTCTGTAGATCATTTCCATATATTGTACCCACAAACATGCTGTGGGATACTGCTTTAGCTCTTGCAGTGTTCTGTCGTATTTGATTTTGACCTTTTCTATAACTGGTGTATCAGCCCACTTTCAGGTAATATCTGTTTTCTAAGTAGCTGATCGTATGTGGCAGAAATCGTATCCAGGTCATTTGCATCATCATTAAGTTTCCCTACGTCAAGCTCGTTCTCTTGAACACTATGTTCGTCTGTTTCAAACGGAAAGTCTGGCGGCAGTTCGTTTTGTGTATAGCAGTGTGTATCGAATCAGCCTGGTCAGTGTCAGTGCGTTCACATATAGCCGTTTGTTGCGGTGTAGTTCCGTAAATTTCAGCGGTTACCATCGCACTCAGTGCTGCATTGACAAGGAAATGCCCACGTTCTGCTCTTGACACTGCTTTCCCACTCATCATGTGGTCTACCCCATTCGGTGCGTAGACGGTTTCTAAGATGTCCTGAAGCCCAGTCGCATGCATGAGACATCCTATGGTTCCAAGCTCATTTGCATATGAAATCCCCCTAATCTGAGAACGATCCTCCTCAGTGGGCTTTCAGCGTTTCCGTTTTGTACTACTGTTGCAGCTTTCCAGTACAGTGGCTGGTCAAATGTCACGATCGGTGTGCTATAATAAATTTCCGCTTGTTCACACACACATTTCAGTGTAGAGTAAACACATGACATGTCACTTGGATTAAGGTCAATCATTGGAAGAAATGTCACAGCAGACTTTCCTGGAAACTTTCCAATGTCAACAGATTGCATAAATCCCGACCAACGAGGGATTGACATCTTTAGTGGCCTGGCGACTTTTACTAAGACATCTAGATACGCTGTTGGGTCTTGAGCATTCCTGAATTTCAAATCTTTCAGTATAACACTTAAGCGCTCTTGTTTAGGCCGGTAGAAGTGTACATTGATCCGTCCTGCTGAGACTATGTCGGCATTGGAAACCTTTATTCGAGGTATGGGGACATCTTCTGTGACACCTGGGGTAACTGCTGCAATGATTCCCATGCCATGGAAAGTGCCATACCCGTCCAAAATACATAATTATATTGTGATCTACATTATCGGCCACGAACTGCAAGGAAGATAACGACGTCACTCCTGGAATGTGCACTCCATTTGTAGCAGAAGCACTGGTTGCAAATCTCATCACTTCTTTGTAACTTGAACAAAATCCCATTTATTCAGTACATCAATCAGAAATCGTGTAGAAAATTGATTGTGCAGTTGCACAGCAAGTCCTAGATGCAGAGGCGAAAGCAACATACGCGGCCTAGAAGTTTGTATTATAGCTTGTCCCATTGACGCCTTCTTGACACTATTAGTGTTTTTCGGAAAAAGTGGTCTGCCTCTTGGAGATTTAACTGTAGCTTCCGGGTCAGTCTGTATACTAGAAGGTAATTGTCGTGCAGTTCTAAAATTGACATTGCATGTATGGTGATACATAGCATCTGCTGCATGCAAATCTTGTGCAAATTCCAGTCTTGCCAACACCTTATTACCCCACCCATCCTTTCTACTTTCACACACTTCCCTGATTGTTGCTTGAAAATCAAACGTTCGCACAGGATACACATCATGTCCTCTCTTGCAGCGTTTAAGTTTTGCAGCTTTGCCACAAAAAAAGCAATGCTGACCAAAGTCGAAACCGCCATTTGCCCGTAGACGTCTGTATTCTTCTGAAAAGCCTGCTCCACGGGTTCCTAATTGCCTTGCTTCCCTCGGTCGACAGGAATCACGGTGACAGTCTTTGTGAACACGTTGTCCAGATGTTACAATGTAGCTCAAACCCAGGGAACTGGTGAGTGTCGCCATCGTTTCGCACCCCTTTTCTCTGAGCTGTGTGGTGGGTTGGCCATCGCCCAGCTCCTTTGTTCAGAATATACAACAGCTCATGCTATGACCCTGGAAAGTAAATGAGAGTAATTAAAACACTGATACGAAGTTCCTGTTTTCATAGATAAAGGATAAATTACTCTATAAGATAAACTATTTGGGAAATTACGAAATTTTTACATGACATCTTTCTTTTACTAACTAGACATATAGTAAACTAATAGATACGATTACTAGCTGTGTTTTTTTTTATAAGCACTTGGTGCGTGCTGCTTTTAAAACATCTAATATAGCACATGTAGAACTAGATCCATGTTATGACATTATTCATGATTTGCATCAGATTCATTCTATAGATTATCGATCTATCTGCATAATTTATGAAAAAAAGTGCACACCAATACATAACAAACGGGCTCAAACGAATTTTACAATGAATAATTCGTAAATTGAATTTTGACCCGAATTGTCTTCCATAGTTGTTTCTTTCGAGCGTAAGTCTTCCTTAGAAAAGGGGTTATTTTTTTATTTTTTAGCAAACGTGATTCTTATTATTTTTATACGTGATTTTAAATATCTTTTATACATGACTATCACTAAAAAGAGCGCAGAAATAACACATATTTACAAAGACTATGACGTCATGACATGTTTTCCAGCGGTCAATCTTAATCTATTTAAAGAACAGACACAGATAAATCGAGGTTTTATATGGATAGATGCATTTGTCCTGTGTTAATGAATATGCCATTGTATCATTTTAGGTTTAAATAAAATATAACTCACCTCTTAAGACCAAACAGCGTCGAAAGTTACGAGTCTCGGCATTTCGTTTTAGAATAGGTTGCAACTTCCGGTATAAATATTGTCAAGAAAAAATAGGCTAGGAAGCTCAAACATACCAAACAAAATTATAATCAAAGCCAGACGGTGTATCGCGGATATCTGGTAAACCGCACGGAGGCATGATGGCGAATTTTAATTCAATGTACATATTGCATATATTTATGCGATGAACGTTGTTTCATTTCTTTTGCAATTTGTTTTAGGTAATTTCTGCAAGTGGCCTGGACTATAAATACACAACGCATGACATGTCTATGAGAGCGTTCTTATTTTTCGCTATCATATATTCGAATATATATCATTTTTATATCTCATAGTATGGTTATAATGTTATAGCCACTAAAACTGATATATAACAACGTTCGTAATAAATACATAAGCCGGAAATGTTGGAAATCGATAATGATGCGCTGTTAGCAAGAACCGTTTGTTACACAGTACATTATCAAAGAACAGTTCTTCGTCAAGCGGTAAGTTTGCAACGTCCTAAACATGTTACGCGTACGAAAATTCTTAAATTGTGCTGTAACGTTTCCTAACGAAACTTATTTCTTTAATCAAACAACTTTAGTTTAACTGTCTTCAGGACGATATTCGTCACGATAATCCACTTTTGTCACGTAAACTTAAAGCAACATAAATGGACCATGTTGAATATTACATCTAAATCTGATACGATGAAAAAGATGGTCAATGCGGAAGCATCACGCAATTCCGTGAATGCCAAGAGTTTGTGTTCATTCTAAAATAAAATAAATTACATGTATGAATTGCTGCGCGAGAAACCATCTCTAATTTCAGTCGTCTTGAATGTTTTTGTGCTGAAACCTTTTGACACGACAAACTGTCTCTGGGATTTAGTCTGTTTTAAATAGTTCTGCATTGCTTATTTTATATAAATAATCTAGATTATTGATTTAATACGTAAGGCAAATGTCCCATGAGTTCACACAATGTTATCATGATACATACAACGAAGTCACGTGTCTAAACGTATTATCAATATAGCGACAATTGAATACCGACAAACATAACTCAAACCTTCGACATTATTAGTTAGCTTAAATAATAAGGCGTTTCACACGACATGACCCCATAACGTTTAAACTCCCCAAAACAACTGCCAATACCCAAGAATTTTATAACAAAATACTAAGTTAAGCGATTGTTCTACAAACACAAGCTTAATAATGTGAACTGAACAAAACTCCCAATAAATCTTAACCAATTGAACCTGTAACCGCAGAACACTTAAAATGATATTCATTAATGGTGTTGTTGTTGTTTTAAAATACAAGTGTGTTGTTTATATGATTCGCAGCTTTACATTAAAATAATAATTATTTTGCGGATACAATGAGTGCCGGTTTAGTGGTGATTAACGTTAAATAATATTTCACCGTGTACGGATTTCTAGGAAATAGCTCAGTGGGAAACGACCATTGAAAACAACCCAAATCAACGACTTTGTTAAACAAAGTGCAAAATACCTCGGTATAACAGCCATACAAAATTAAAATACAATCGAATCCACCAATTAATGTTAAACATGTTAACAAAAGAGTCTGTTATTTCAAAATTATAAATAATCATTATTTCAACACGAAACAAATATCATTTAAAATACCTACATCTTGCGTTTTCGATCAATACGATCTTTGCAATATTCCAGCCACAAAAAAACATTAATTACACGTCGGCAACGAAGTTAAGAAATACAAAATTACATTAACTTTCATCGCATCTTCTATCTTGTACAAGACATGTATCATCACAGACTCCAAATAAGATGATATTTGATTTCGCATCTCAATTTAAAATAAAGCATTTTTAACAAAAGATACAATCTTTAATTTGGCCGAGAAGGCTCCACACTGCTCTGATACACGCTGTTGTGTGTCTCGTCGTACGAAAGCACAACATATGACGATAATTGCAAAGAACCGAATTTAGACAACGCATCTGTCTATTACATGAAAGACAACAATGCTTTTACATATGAAGTACATCAACTGATGACTAAAAATAAAAATAAAAAACGGTTAATGCTTTGCATCGACAGTAATACTCCATTTAGGTCCGTCCGTGGTCATGTCCAAATGTCAACCCCGAAACGTTTCGCAATCTGTCAAAACTAATTTGTGGCAGCGATCACTACATGAAAATGTTGGGGCTACCAAATGGATCTGTCAGAGGCATACATTTTCATTTCCGGAGGCAGTATCGGCTTAATAGCAATAATTTGCTTAAGCAAATTTAGTTAAGACCGTCCGTTTATTGAGGCCACATAACACACATGTATGTGTGTTATTCATTGTATGAACACAGTATTAAAAATCCCTTCTAATCACTGTGCACATTTTGAAACTTAACTTTGTACATCTATTTCTAACACGTTGAATGCTGGTCTGCTCGTTAATTTAAATATTGATGTACAATTTTCATCAGTTTTTCTAAGAGTGTTGAATTGGGTTTGAACTTATTTGAACATGTAGGTCAACAGAATACCCGTCTGAATCCAATGATGGTTATTATTTCATATGGTGAGTTCGACTCATTCCACACATATTTTCTACTTAATTGCGGGATTTGTTACTTTGGTAAAAAAAACAATTCAATTAAACACGTTTTACACATGATCTTGTATATGCATCCGAGGAAGTACCCCATTTGCATTTACTTAGTTATTAAATATACTCGACCGGCAGTAGCCTTCAAAGAGGCGGGCGAATATTGCTTCGCACATGTCCTACCTATCTGACCGCTTCCAAACGGTGAGCATTGACGGCAAGGTATCAGAACCAGTGCTGCTGACCTTCAGTGTACCCCAGGGATCTGTGTTAGGTCCACAATTTTATACCATGTATACTAAACCTGTTGAGGAAATTTGCAAAAAACATGGACTCAGGCATCACTTCTACGCCGATGACTCGCAGCTCTATCTTTCCTTTGAACCCACCGATGGAGCAGCCCAAAACGAAACACTAAATCGAGTTGAAAAGTGCCTCCAAGATATCATCTCGTGGATGAATACAAATATGCTCAAACTTAACACCGACAAAACCGAGGTCATAGTATTTTCAAGTCAAAACAACGCCAAGTTCGTAGAAGGGTTAACTGTTAAAGTAGGGGACTCGACAATTAAACCATCACAATTCGTTCGAAATCTCGGTGCTTGGTTTGATTCAAGAATGAACATGGAACACCATATTAATGCTATAAGTAGATCATGTTTCGGTCAGATTAGGCAAATAGGTCACATCAGGCAATATCTTACACCAAATGCCACAAAATCCTTGGTCAATTCACTTGTCACATCTCGGTTAGACTATTGCAATGCACTGCTGTATGGAACACAAACATCAGCTATCAAGAAACTACAAAATGTTCAAAACACTGCGGCGCGTGTTATCACAAGAACATCCCGCTATAGTCATATAACACCGATCCTAAAAGAATTACACTGGCTCCCAGTAGAAAAAAGAATCCACTTCAAAATACTCACCAATGCTTTCAAAGCCTTAAATGGACAATCGCCTGTTTATCTTAAAAACCTACTTGAAGTCTACGAACCAAAGCGAAACTTAAGATCAAAGAACGAAGCGACTTCATTAGTGATTCCAACGAAGATTAAATCCGTATCATACGGGGAGCGAAGTTTCATGTACGCTGCCCCCAAACTCTGGAACTCACTTCCATCAAACGTTCGTGGTTCTCTAACACTGAATTCCTTCAAAAAGGCACTGAAAACTCACCTCTTCCTCCAATCTTATGCAACATAAGCAGTGGTTTATTCAATTGCATTATATAAAATCTCAATCATCATGCACTTGAATTAACCCTTTTAAAGGAAGCATATTTATTCCTTTGGGGGTAAAAATAATAATAATAATNTAGTACTTATAGTTTAAGTTTTAGATTTTTATTTTGTCAATAATTGTCTTATAGCTATACACATAGGGTAGTTTTATAGTGTCTTGTTGATCTTTCTAATCTAGGGTTACTGTGCATGTTTTTAAGTACGTAGTACTTATAGTATAAGTATAATAGAGTAGTTTTCTAGTATAATTGAGTAGCTTTGATCGATTTCTTTTGAAACTGTGTTGCAAAATGTATTCGTATCTGCGATACGTCAAATGTTCTTATGTAAAGCGCCTTTGAACGTGCACTCTTGTATGAAAAGGGCGCCTTATAAATCCGGTATAATAATAATAGTAATATTTGTCGGTCGGTCGGTAAGCCAGTAGCTAGGTCTTTAAGTCGGTCGGTAGTTCGGTACGAACCCCTAAGTTTCCGCATGATATCTTTATAACGCTTAAACGAACGCAAATGCAAGTTGGAATGTATGTTACATGTGAGATAAGGAAGAAGCCTATCGATTTTGCGGTCAACCGGTCAAATGCACATGTATCAGGGGCTATGAAATTACATAGCTGTACATGAACATTTAAAGTACTGAAAAATTCTCATAAGGCAACCCTTGAGAAGACGTTAAATTGTGACCAAACACTTTTTGACCATTTGATAATGAATTCCAAATAATTGGATAAATTATGGTACTGCAACCAATATACTTCGTGAAACCCCTACATGTAATCCTCTCTCTCTATATATACATATCTATGTTGATAGAATGAAATCACTGCCTAAAATTGCATGTCCTTGACATGTGTTGGTGTAAGCAAAACACATGCTCCAGCCTGTTTCTTAAAAATGTATGTCTTTGTCCTTTACTTAAATTTCTTGAAATATATGTTTCATCTAAATTATTAAAAATTCCTTTCAGTGTCTTCATCCTTCATTTATCAGATGTTTTAGATAAAACACGTCTGTGATTAATTAATATTTACTTAAATATTGGTGCTTGACACATATTTGTTATCCTCTTTTGTTCCTTCAAAATAAAACGTTATAATACAGACACTTGCTTTCTGACGTGCATTTAAAATAGTATTCTTGTCAGTCTTGTCGAAGGATAGCCCGTATTACTGCAAAATCAAAAGATCAAACATGAAGATCACATGACTACTTTTCTGCATGTCGGGGGACAGACATGCATGCTTTACTCCTTTTTAACGTATAAAGTTGTAGTGTACGTTTTTGTTTCATTTTTCTCCAATTTCCCAAATGATTCGTAAGCTAATCCTTATTTAAATGAACCCTGTTTAAGAGGGACATAAACTTTCCTTTTTATTGCCATTAAAGCTGGACCGAAGCTTTCTCATTTATATTGCAGAGATTGTTAAGGCGTTTATGGGTTTGTAATGTGACCACTGGGATTCAGGAGTGGCTTCTATCCATTTGAATATGAGATGAAAGTGGGGTTAAGGAACTATGAGTTTTCTTCACAAACGACAATACAAAATGCAACAAAATAACCATTTCGGTTATACGCATTGTTTAATGAAGCAAATATAGATACCACTCAGGTGACTGATATTATGTGTGCCACTTTTGGCATTTAATAATATCAACTTAAATATTAAAATATACTAGAAATCACAGGAATTTAGGATAAATCTAACAAGAACAAATCAGTGGTGTCAGGTTTATAAATGCATGTATTCTTGCATCAAAATATGGATTAATTCAATCAGAAGAAACACAGAAATTCCTTTAAGCAAACAGCGCAGACCCTGATGAGACGCCGCATCATGCGGCGTCTCATCTGGGTCTATGCTGTTTGCCAGTGAATAGCGTTGAGCTGTGTCACAGGTATACCTTAGGCTAGCTGTAAACGTTGGACATTTATTCGACACATAATCTGCAGTAAGACAAAAGTCCAGCTATCATTTGATTCAGACTCGAAATTCCATCCAGTTTGCATCGGTACTAGAATATAGCGACACGAAAGGTTTGTTGCGACACTAAAGATTTTTTATTTTCGCTTTTTTGTTCACGCTTTCCAATTATTATCCAGACTTATTCAATTACCACAAAATTCACGCATCTTAAATTCACAAACAAGAAAATAAAAACGTAGGTACAATTAACATGAGTTCACAGCAGTACATCTTTGTGGAAATTACTTTTTAATGGATCAATTACTGGCATAAAAGTACATGCGAACTTGCAAATCATTAACGTTTTAGCATGATAACTAAACGTATCGTTTGACACATTATACTTTGTTTACGTTATCTACGGCTATTAAACGAATTGTTTCCTCTTGAATCATCGTTTCTTCTTCAAAATTTAAAGGTATGACTTAATTTGCAGAGGATGGTTTTAAATGCATATGTCCAATGGTATAAATCGTAAATGATAGTTTCGCACGTGTTTACAATTTACAATTTACAATAAGGTTTAAAGGATTCTCGCATTAAAAAAGCAATATTTTGATTTTAATATTTTAGATTGGAATATGTTTAATGTTTCGAATTCCTTAAATTCATATGATGTAAATTGTGGTTATTAGAGCCTTCATACCATTAAGTTTTTAAGAAGAAACGATGCTTGATGAGAATCCAATGCGTTTCATCGCCGTAGCTAACGAAAACACATTTATATGCGTCAAACATGTTTTATTCATGTCGATAATTAACATAATTTGAACATAGCTTGCTGTTTTTTTTTAATAATAAGGGGAGCTTAAACATGTATAGAGCTATAATGTATCAACATACTTCGTTCATACCTCATGATAAATTGTGAGTATTCTAGTATGTTTCATACTACGGAATTCTTGTCACAAATCCTGAATAAAACCAGGAAAATCGGATAATTTTAATTCACAACTCGTGACTATATTACACCATAAATCATCCGCGCGATAACCTCATGCGTCAAATAATTCACATGAGCGTTTAATGGCCTCACCTAACTGGGGCAACTAGAAGCCAACATAATGTAGCTCTTTTCCAAAAAAGAACGACACAATTAGGTGCCAATCATTGATTCAGGCCGATATATTAACAATTTTATCCATGTACATATTACTTTATTGAACTAGTAAAAACATATGAATATATATATACATAAAACCAATAATCACAAATGACATAACATTAATTTTAGGAATTTGAAACATTAAACAGATTTAAATCTAAAATATTAAAATCAAAATATACAGTGGTGATCCAATCTCACGTCTCTGTACATGCTATCCAAACATACATTTCTACATAATAACCTTCCATCAATTATACATAACATGCTCTAGAACTGCGCTTCTAAAGCGCCGAATTTATTTTACTTTTATTATGTTATTTCAAACGCCTATCAACTTGTCTTTTTCCAGCAAAGCATCGAATTTTGCAATACACGCTCTGCAAATCGAAATGACTGGCGCAATCAGCGTATTGCCATATAATAAAATTTGCATTTTTCAACTTTTGAAAATAAACGAACATCCAAAGCTTATTTGTTTTGATTGCTTTGTGACAAAGAGGCCCCACCCTTAAATGTTACACATTGATGTTGTTCGCTCATGTTGTAACATTAATTTTATATGAACCTTACATTATGATATATCTCTTGACAAACACACTTGAATCTGGAGGTGAACGATTAAGTCTGTGTGTACGAGTATATTTGAAGAGCATTATGAATGGTTAAAATAAGTTGAAGCATTGATGCCATTTCTTCGAATAGAATCCATCTAAAAGTAAATACGGATTCAAATAGTTAATGCGTGTATTGACAATTTTGTTTGTCAATAGATGTGTTATTTATAGTTTCCCTGAACAAAAGTAATTTAGCATTTCATACATTATATGATATGATAATGTTTTCCTACTTTCTATAGACATGTACAAGGACGCGTTATTTTACATTTGATATTTTAATTGCACACTGCAAATAACAGGGTATGTTTTGAAATCCGGTATTAAATTCAATTATAATACAAATAATCACTGCAGATTTTCAGAATCATTCGTGTATATGATGTTTATACATTAATGTTGATTGTTTCATTTCGTTTCACTGTGGTGTATTTGTAAAATTTCATTATGTTTAGCATCATTGTAATGCTAATGCATCCTCGATTATATGTGCATGTATAACATCAGATGGATTGTAATTAATACTATATGGCTCTTCATGTATATAGACTGATTTACAGCGAAGTTTATTAAAAACCTTCAATGAAAAACTGATTGCAATGAAAAATGAAATTCTAGGAACGTCCCCCCCCCCTCCACCAGAACACCTTTGCATATATCAAACTCTTGTTGGTTGAATTTGAATAATTTTGGTTAGAAATTATTTAGAGCATTTAGAACATTGCTTTATTGTTCAAGAATATCTTTCACAATACCGACCAATCAATGCACCTAATTTAAAATAATAACGAACATTGTCTGAACTGCTTGAATGTTGAAGCTCTTTTACACGCACCAATTAACCGGGTTCATGAATTTATCTGACTGATTGACTGAAAGATAGCAATCGGAAAATGGATGTCTAACGAGCAATTGCCAATTATAAGTACAAAACCGTTTGGCATATTCATATTAATGTAAGCATTATTGGAATACTTTCATATTCCACTTGTGTAAACAAAATAATAATGTTTCAAACACGTCTTTAGATAACAGCAACATGCTTTACAAATGTCGGTGAGTCGGTCAAGTCACTAAATCCGTCTCCGATTGGGTCTTTAGGTCTTTAAACGCGAGAGGTTTCTGATAATAATCAGTGTGTGCTGTCCCATAATAACGACCAACTGCAATATTGAATCACATTTCCGCCTCTTGCGTTGATTGTACTTATAAAGGTTGTTTATTTAACATATATTTCACCGAGCTATATTTGTATCGCATGTTCAAAGCTCCTGTAAGTTTAAATATGCATCCTGTTAATATATATAAACCATGTGTGAAATTTTTCTTCATGAAATAGGAAAGAAATTATTCATTATGTAGTGCATTTTGCTTCCTTATGGCACACGCATTCTAATGTGGAGAACGGTATTTCCAATGACATACATTTACAAATACTTCAAAAGAAACCATTTTGTGGGTAATAGACTAAACTGAAGACACATGACCCTGCAGTTTATTTTCATTTTAATTTATTTGATTTTGACTCTTAGGTAATAAACTAGCTCAAGCTGTGGGTTTTTGTGCCCTTTTGTCTTGTGATTTCATTTCTCAAACTATCCAATCAGTTAGGATTCACGACTATAAGTGTTAGGTTATAAAAGGAGATTTGTTAAGATGTATTGCATTAGGTATCTTTATAAAGGGCCTCATTGCAATATGACGATATCATCCTTCTGATGAAATATGAGTGTAACAGCGCTTGCATACAGTGTATTGTTTAGTTTTTGTCAGTTTATTGAACCGTATGTCAGTTTTTCGGTCAGAATATTTGTGAGGTCGCGGTGGCGTAGTGAATATGGTTCCTTCTGACATTTAGGGTCACTGGAAATGCTCAGTGTGTCGATGCAACCGAGCTTTAAAATAAAGATTATCTCAAAAGTGTGTTGGTATCTTGATACATTATGCAAGGTCCAAACATCTCTGCCTCCCTGTGGTTAAGTTCATTGATTTCAAGACACTTTGCCTTAAGCAGCTGTCTTAGCCTACGCAATCTTAAAAAAACGTGTCTACAAGAGTTGTTTTACTTAAATTCAAGCCGCACAAAACTCTTTATTGCTGGTTTATGTTTGGTTTTAGAATACTGGTTATTTTACTGTGTATCTACATTTGATAGAATGATACACATTTGATAAGGAGGATCTTACAAAATCTGAATATTGGTAATATAATTCTTAATCGAAACTGGAGTTATAATCTAAATCAAATAACCAAGAACATTTCAATGTATAGAAAATGTCAGTTGGTAGATGTTCTTATTGCATTCATCCGACTATACATTTATTTCACTGGGACATTTATAATCTCTTCTGCAAATCTTCACTAGCTCGATATATCGCGATACACAAATTGGCAATTCATCTTGACGAAAGCCACACGACTTAGAACACATCAGCCATGTATTCTTCCACACCATGTTTAGCTCTTTTTCTTGATGGAAATTAAATTTGATAACTAAGATACATCTTCCAAAATGACGTTAAAGATAAATGAACAACATATAACATTATAGATGGTAAAGAAACATGTTATGAAGATCCACTATACATCTGTTGTACGTTGTTATTTATCAAATATTTATCGTAATATAACATGATAATATCTGAAACTGCCTGAGTATGATTAATTGAACTAAAACCTGTGATACATAGGCATACATTTATCTTTACATAAGGCATGTTTTAATCTTTACCGATAGCAATGCTTTCATCCTGTTATATACTTGCATAGGATTAATAGAATGTTCACATTTTCTGAGCAGGTATAATCATAATTATGGGGCCTTTAAGTATTATGGCAGAGAACAAACATCAGTGTCACTAGTAAACGCGTAGCATCTAACACACTGATTTATAACCGTTATTGATATATATATATATATATTGTTTTTTTGCTCCTGATCCCCATCACAATGTTTTCAATATTGTAGATTATGTTGGAGCTCTGCTCTTACTTTTATTCCGAGTTTAAATGACATAAAATTTCACATAATGTCCATTAGCAAAGATAAAGTAATCGAAACAAACATTATACGATTAGCATGATGGTGACGACCTAAATCATAAGGGTTACTTATGGCCTACGTTCTTAATTATAATTGCATTCCCTTTGACAAAAAAGGTATTCCATATTAGTTATTGGCCATATAACATTACGGTTATCCTTCAAGGATATAAAGCGTATATGTTTTATCAAATGCGGTGGAAATATGAACACAATTTCCCTGGGCAACTGTCGTCTCAACGCTAATAATGTTCATTACTAAGAAGATTCAGAAGCTAATTGACAGAACGAAAACTGAATGTGATGAAACAAAACAACCAATCATATTATTTCCAGATAATTGTGTTGTTGGAACGCAGAAACTATATACGTTTGCTTAATTCTACATGTAATTGCGTTAACCTTTCTTTGCTATTTTATTTCATTATGTAATATAATTGGAAGCATTGACTTGTTTATCAATAAAAATCGTCTTTTCTGAATTTGATTGTCATAATTTGTATAGGAAATATAGAATGTATGAAACAAAACGACGCAAATTATGATTCCACAGTTTACTATTTCAACAGATATTGCAGGCCAATTATTTAGCAAAGGCGTTAAAATGTCAACAACTTGAACGATAGGCTATACCGAATACTGACGAATAGAGTAAAAAGGTGTCAATTTAAAAAACGTATGACGGATACAGTAAAAATGTATGAATTTAAAATTAATTTTAAATTAATAACGATACAAAAACGGAAGGCATACAGTCTTTAACTCAAACTTTAAATGTACGGTAAAATGATTTATAATATGTTTGAGTTCCTAGCAACCTTACCTGTGGTTTCAAATAGTTTGATGGCACTACATACCTCCTATTTAGATACCTTGTAACATCTGCCAACCCTATTTTTTAAGGTTGGTATAGACATGGCAAATGTTTTGGTGAAATTATTGTACTTGAATATAATGTAATTAGCTAATTTATCAGTATGAGATTAATTCGAATTATCAATTGAGTGAAATTGAAAGTAAAAGTTCGTGTTCTCAATTGTTGAGTCATGAACCGGATGTTAATAGATGTGAAGAAAACAAACTAATAAAGAAGTATACCCCTTGATTTGAAAATTAACCATAAGATACGCGCAGGTTATGTTTCAAATGCTTTGAAACTGAACAATTTATAACAGGATAAATGTACTTGATAAACAGTCATTAATGTACCTAGAGAAGCTTAATTGTAGTAACCAATTAGGAGCCAAATCTCCGCTCTGTCTGGGTACACTCTAAAAAATAAGAACTTTTTTGTTAGAACGGTTGTGATAATGGTTTGAACTGGATGATCGCCTGTCAAATATAGTCTGCACTGTACGTCCATGATTAATGAATAGATTACGTTTTGTCGTTAGCGAAAATTAAGCAATGTTGTATTTTTATTTTAATGTTACTATCGTAATAAAAAAAGATAGTTTGGACTTAAAAGTGACGAACATCCTTGCTTCAACTTTTTTAAGCCGCGCCCTTGGGAGAAGGGCATCAGTTGACTGCTCAATGTGACGGCTAGAATTAATATACAAAGGCCAATAATATGTAATTGTTTACGATCAATTAAATAGTTATTGTTTGTATGATTTCACACCACTAGTAGATAGTATAACCCAAATACAAAATGCTTTCATCTTCTTTTCTATGAAGCTATGTTTGTTTTAGGAATGTTTATCAATTACTACATTTGTAAACGTAATCGCCGGACATTCACAGTTAATTTAAATAATAAAAGGAATCATACTCGAATTCACGTTCGTTTGTAAACATTTCATTCATACATCATGGTCAATGCAACTTGTTTAGAATAATATATTGCCAGAACGTGTGTTTTAAATTGAGTATTTCATAGAGTACAAAGTTTCTGACTATCGTTGTTATAAATCTATCAAATTGTGTATATACACACGATTGGATTGCAAGCTCAATCCCAGTTTGATGGATTTCAGATAACATTTTGTCATTTAAGCAATTAATTATTTCTTCTTTTAAACGGATTTCCGATGCAGTCAGAAAAAAACAGCAGTAATAAACGAAAGCATAACTGTTATCGCTTATATGCACCGGCTGACATTTACAGATTGCGACTTGGACGCGCAGAACATAATTCCGTATACCAAAGCAGTCGTTTCTGCAGCATTGACAGTTATATACCTTGACCCATATAAAATGTACAACGGTTGACACTTTCAAGTTCAAAATTTATCATGAAAAAAAAAGGCTTCAAGATATAAATAATACTATTTCTTATATATTCCTATTGAACCAACCTTTTAGTTCCAAGCCCGTAGAACTACAACCGGAATAGAAAATTATTTCTAAAACATAATTATTATATCAACTGGATTGTTTACCAATTTGCATTTATTGTCTTGCATGTGTTGCATTTATCGTGTAAGTTTAAGAGCGTGTTGACCATTTTAAAATTGTGGGAGTAAACCAAAGTGCGTCTTCTGTAAACGATAATAGGAGCCGTGTGAACTCTAGATCCTTAAGGACTGACAATACACACACTTACTTTCCTCTGTTTGACCTCGGCCAGGAGTATTTGGACACATAAATTAATGACAAACAAGTATCACCATGCGAAACTGGGTATTGTAGCTTCAGAGCAGCCGCCGCAGTCTCGCAGTCCGTTCCTGAGGTAACCTGTCCGCTATAAGTCACACACTATGTCGTGGTTTTATTAGCTGAACGCCTACATCCTGACCAGGTTGTGCGAATCAAATCAGTATGTTGAGTTAGTGATGCTTGATTCACACCATGATTACGTCATTTACATGTACATTTTCTGCTCCAAACGCGTGCTACGATTAGCACAATCAATGCCTGACTTATGTGTGTTACATTTTTTGTTGCAATCCATTTCTCTGTATTTTGGTTTTTAGTCGCAAAACATTGGCCAACGGTATCGGTGTTTTAATCCTTTAATGCCAATTGTAGATTTCACAAATATTTATAAAAAGTATTATAATGTTTAAATACTCAAGAAAACATAAACTTAGTTTAAATTGATAGTACATTGTAAAGGAAACTAAACAATTATAATCCATTTTATCACATATATATCGAGTTGTTTCATAATCGTATTGCATGAACGTAGACATTTTAATACAACCGAATCAAATAGACCTTTCCAATTAATGGGACAAAATATCAGATTAGCATACATTGCATGCGAATACAAATGTGTTATCCGGAATAAGATTCTACCAAATTAACGTACTACTAGACCAACCAAATAAGCTTTAGTTCTTGAAGCAATAACATGCAAATCACGGGTTCATTCAATTTGTTACTGTTTATATTGATGAAATAAATTACTCCGGTTTATTCCGATGAGGTTGAGGACAATTTTAACCCCATATATTTTATGTAAGCAAAGTCAAGACACAGATGTAAACTGAACTAAGTATACTATATTGGAACATTAATTACTGCCGTTCATTAAAGTAATAAGAAGTATGCCTTTCTTTCTTATACCGTTTTTTTCTGATTTCAATCGCAAATAAATATTAGCTAAAATGTAAAATTGTTTCCAGCAACTCAACCAACTGGGACTACGCTCACAATTCATTTGCTCTGAATCTTAACACAATTTAATAGATAGCTGATAATGATAATCATTAATTTTGTTGTCTATGATATATGTTTTAATACGCAAACATTTGCGCTATATTGCACAATAACGTTAACATTGAACAATATTGATGCATGCCATAAATTATTTACATATCAGAATATTATTGGTTGCAGTATCATTATGACTGACCGAAGCTTACGTAAACATTCTGAAATCAAGCATTTGGTCTTTGAAAAAGTTGAAATTATGTTTTATTTTGGTCAACATATGAAACAGAGGGAAGCGATTATAAAAACAATTATTATCTTATTAACCAGAAACGATTAAACATTATGGACCGATTTGTATTAATTTGAGCCTTCGGATTTGGCGATCATGGGGATATCCCGGCCCGTCCACATAACGTGGGAGGGGATTGGTCATAACATGTTGTCTACTGATTATCCTTACCTTTCTCCCAATATCTCTGATTCAAGAAGGCAGTTTTAGCTACTGACATAAGTATGTACATTTAGTACTTTTAAACCAGCTTAAACAAGTAACTATGAGTTGGTAAACTGACCGCCATATGACTGAAAAACTGTTGAATATCCAACTTAACCAAAAGGAAACAAAAGTTGGAGTATCAATTGAGTCAGATTGAATGTGAACGTTTATGTTCTTGAAGATTTTACCGTAATAAACCGAATAAGTATATGTGAAGAAGCCAGACTAATACAGATTTCAAATAACTTTCTACTGCACGTTCTTAAGCCAGATCTATGGACTTGATAAATAATCATTAGAGTACCTTGAACAGATAAATTTTACTTTGTTGTACCAATTAGTCGAACCTTATCTTTGTTTTGTCTGGGTTAAAACAAACAAGTAAGACATTTGTGTTAGCATGATTGTGATAATGCTTTGCACTGCATGATAACCCGTTAAATACAGACGTAACTATTCATTCGTGGGAAATAAATACTTGAGGAATAATCTTCAGCGGAAGTTAAGCAACTGTTCTGATGGTTTATAATATTGCCACTATCGTGATTAAAATGCAAATAAATTTCAGTCATAAACAAATGTGACTGATGAATATTCTCGCTCAACATGTCTATATGCCGGTCATTTTGGTAGGATGAAAATCGGTTCTCTTCTTTAACTAACTGCTGCGTTGCTACCCATACCGAACACATTCTCTAATAGAGTCGAACATTCCACTTCCCAATCGGAAGGCTACTGTCAATATTGTTTTGCCACGATTGTTAAATTCTTAATGCTGAATTAAAACATAAGTGTTTACATGAGTTATTTCGTGTTGGCGTTTTGGCGTTTTGGCGAATGTGAAGGTCGCCAATACAACAACACGTGTAAACAACAAATATACCTCCTACCATAACAACAAGGAGTGCGAAACATAATATATTTGCAAGTTTGGCGGCTTTTTGTCGTGTAAGTGCTATTAAGAGCTCACATTATATTCTGCTTTGAATATGAATACCTTTTAGTGTTATCGAATTGATTTTATTAAAGCAACATCTTGTGCTAGCATACAAGCACTTATTAACTTTTATCAATAGTCAATTAAATCCATGCAGTTTCTTGTCATTGTTAAATTACTATATTGTTGTTCGTTTAGTTGTATAGTCGACATAGTGATGTTTTTAAATAAATAAAACGATTGCAAGCTCAGGAAAGTTAAAACATCTTAAATGCTTCCTAAATTGTATGCCCCAGTTGTTAGAGTCTGTTTACGAAAATACTTTAACAACCTGTTTTATAACAGTCTGATATCATGTTGCTGTATATGGAACTCACTTAAAGTAATTTTCCTTCCTGTCAGTGGCGTGCTCGATCGCTGATGAACGCTTTTTATAATGGAAAAAAAGAGTAATTTCTCTCCAAGAACCATTATGACAGAGCAAATAATGAACTAGCAGGATGTTAATAACTAGTATTTCTTCTCTGTTTTTCAGATCATTGAGGACACAACACGCTTAAGTTCGGGTAGGTTTTAGTGTATTTTCTCTTGAATGGAAAGTTGTCAAGTACGTCAAAGCTGTTTTTTTTATGACATCACATTTTCCTGTAAAAATGCAGCAGATTCAGTACAGGATAACGATAATTTTCTTTGCAATAATCAATATAGTTGTTAACATTAATGGTAAGTCACTAAAATAATGTAAAAGCTGCAGAACAGCAATTAGTGGTGAAACATTTATATAGTCTTCAAAGTAAATAGCAATTTATTTTATTGTGATTATAATTACAACAGAAAAGCGTTTATTTCTATTTTCCCATGAATGACAAATAACTTCCGTTATAATTATAATAATTATTTTCAAAAACATATTTTCCGTTTGGTTCGGTCTTGAATTTAACCGAGAATATGACCTCTTTTATACTTATTATTTTAGGGATTAATTAGAAACCACAAACATATGTTTTGATTGGGTTGGTTATCAACATTTTTGCCTGATTTAATAATAAGATTATCATTTTCCAATATAATAAGGAAATATTTTATTTAAATGATATATTTGGTAGTTTGTATTGCTGTTTGTCCATCTGTTGAACTGTTTCGTAAGTGTGTCTATCCGTCCGTTCAAAATTTGTATAGGCATTATGATATCTCATTCTATATCGGCAAATATACCCCGCCAGTAATAAAGGAGTAATAGTTCTTGATCGATATACCATTTTACCATATCTTAGTTCAATCAATAATTGGTACATTTTTCTGCAATTATTTACAATCATGACTAAATAACGACATTAACTAGTTGTGCCCGGTTGTTGCTTTATCACAAAATATCCCTTTTTACTGTTCTTTGTTTTCGTTCTCAATGGTAATAAAAACGTAAGTTTATATTATTTTACACACAAATAATACAGTAAATATCATGCTATTGATAGATCGCAATTTGTAGTTAGACGAATTAACACGATGAAAGCGAGCGGGAATACAAAGACAATCAGTATTTTATATCTAACAACATCATTGTTTAATTAAACCATATCGGCACTCGCTCTTTCCGCTGACTTTACATAAACACGTATTTTTACGTGTATTTAGTACATACTACAATTTTAAGAATAGTTCGAAAATAGTTATACTATTTTTAATTGTTGTGTAGAATACATAAACATATTTGCATTATTACAGACATGGCAGACTCACATCTGACACTAGTGACATTCATAGGGCTATTTAAAAAATAGAAAACCTCACTGAGGTCCCTATGGCGGAATAGTGAGCAGCCAGGCAGCCCCTAATAGTATATGGACTGAAGTCTGAGGTCCATATACTATTTGGGGCTGCCTGGCTGGTCACCATTCTGCCATTGGGCCTCAAGTGAGGTTTTGTTTTTCTTATATTATACCGAACATTTTTGTGCAGATAAATGTCAATAAAATAAAAATAAAAAACACAATATATATTCCATCAATATTTATCAGATACTATTAATAATAGGCTACCACCAGACAACATGTTTGTAAACATATGATACAGTACTCGAACAATCTTTGCGTTGTAAAACTTGCACAACTGTTACAAATAACTAACATTCTAGCGGGCACTATTACATGCGCGCGCATCTAGTCAGCGGACGCTATTCTGTAAAGCGCCCGCTAACTAGATGCGCGCGCATCTTTACCGGGCACTTTTCAAAATAACGGACCTGTGTAGTTTATATACGCAAAGAAGAAACACATTTATGTGATGTATAATATAATATGATTATGTCAGATGTGTAAGAGTACAATAGATGGCATTCTTGATTTCAATCTGTCACATACTATATTGTGTCAGATAAATACACCACTGGAGAAACAAAGTAGTGAGACAATAAGTATGGCGTGCATGTGATGTGTCTTGCTGAACCACTTACATACCGTTACCCTTGGCTTCTGGTAAGCTTACATCTATATTCAAATGTTGCATTGAATTGCCTCATACAATACGAGAAATAAAAATTGTCCAAATATTTATGTACACGAATTTCCCTGGGCAATGGTATCTCAACGCAAATCATTTTCATCACTAAGTTGATTTATCCAATATCGAATAAAAATGCATAGTGTGGTGATACCACATCACCAATGCTTTTGTCTTTAGATAATTGTGTTGTCGGAAACTAGAAAGACCAGCATTGTTTGTTTATCAACAGGCATATTGGCCCTGATGTTTCGTACACAATATCTTCACGCATTTTAAAGATTTAAAGAGTTATCATCCGCAGATTGTTAGATATAAATTGACACAAATTACATAGTAATTACTATATTATTTAAGTAGACAGTAAAGAAAACAATGCAATTTTAGTTCTGATATTTTTATTTATTTTTGTGCTTTTCTGTCGCTTAATATGTATTTTACAAATTTGTCCGTTAAACATTTGTCGTCGAATAATTACAGGTTGACGTTCGTTGTTATTTTTTTATTTATTTTTTTCTAAAATTTAATAGAAATCAAAGGAATTTAGGATTTATCTAACTAGAACAAATCAGTGATATCAGGTCTATAAATGCATGCATTCTTCCATCCAAAAATGGCCGGAGATATTTTCTGCAGTTCATCAACTTAATTACATAGGGAGAAGAACAGTTAATACAGTTGAGCTCTGTGTCATAGGTATACCTAGGTCTAGCTGTAACCTTGAGACAAGTATTCGAATCATATATCTGAGGAACGAAATTAGTCCAGCTAACATTTGATTTAGACTCGAGATTCCGTCTGTTTTTCCTCGGTGCTGTAATAGAGCGACATGAAAGGTTTGTTGCAACACTTAAGGTGTATTTGTTTCTCTTTTTTGTTCACGCTATTCAATTATTATCCAGACTTATGCACACACCACAAAATTCACCCATCTTAAGCGCACGAACATAGAAATGTAAACGTTGGTACAATTTACATGAGTTCACAGCAGTACCTCTTTTTCAAAATACTGTTTTAATGGATCAATTACAGGCAGAACAGTGCACGCGAACTTGCACATTGTTTATGTTTGAGCATGATAACTACACGTTTCGTTTGACACATATTACTTTGTTCACGTTAGTTACGGCGATGAAACGAATTGTTTTCTCTTGAATCATCGTTTCTTCTTCAAAACATAAAGTTATGACTTTGTTTGCAGAGGACGATTTTACATGCAAATGCCCTATGTTATAAATCGCAAAAGATAGTTTCGCACGTGTTTACAATTCACAATAAGGATTAAATGGATACGATAATCACATTTAACAAAGCAAATGTATTGATGTCAGTATTTAAGATATAAATATGTTTAATGTTTTCGAATTGCTTAAATTCATTTCATGTCTTTTGTGGTTATTGGACCCATCATACCAATATGTTGTTAAGAAGAAACGATGCGTCATGAGAAACCATTGTTTTCATCGCCGTATCTAACGTAAACAAATTAATATGCGTCAAACATGTGTTCTTCATGTCAATAATGAAACATAATTTGTACATATCTTGTTGTTTTTTTCGTTCACCAATAAGGGGAGCTAAAACATGAATGTGTTTATAGCGATATAATATATTAACATACTTCGTCGATACTTCATTTTAAATTGTATGCTATACTAGTATGTATCACGTGCGGAATTCTTGTCACATTTAATGAATAAAACCAGGAATATTGGATAATTCTCATTAACAACTCGGGACTATATTACACCATAAATCATCCGCACAGGCTATATATTGCACTGCCTACTAGAGATGAAGAGTGATCGATTACCTCATGCGTCCATTAATTCATATGGAAAAATTATATGCCAACATAATGTAGCACTTTTCCAAAAAATATTATACACATTTAGGTGCCGATCATTGATTCAGGCAGAGATATTAACAATTGTATCCAAGTACATTTTGCTAAAAGACATGAAATGAATTTCAGAAATTTGAAACATTAATCAGATTAAAATTAAAGTTATTTAAATCAAAAAAGCCAGTGGTGATCCAATCCGTCGTCTCTGTTCATGCTATCCAAACACACATTTCGGCATTACGTTATGTCAAATGCTTTTGTATACGTTTTTTTTCTGGCAAAACATCGAATTAGGTCATACACGCACTTAACAACGAACTATCTGGCGCAAACAGCGTATTGCCACATAAAAATATTTGAAAATTTGAGTTTTTGAAAATAAAAGACCATTCAATTCTTATTTATTTTTTAACTGGAAGAATGACAAAGATACCTACCTCTTCAACGGTACGGTACATATTGATGTTGTTCGCTCATTTTGTAGTATTATTTTCATATGAACCTTATATAATGAGATAATTCTTGACAACCCACTTGAATCTCGATGTTAAAGATTAAGTCTATGTGTATATTTTACGAGCAGTATGAATATTAAAAAATAAGTTTAAGCATTGATGTTATTTCTTCGACTAGAATCCAAGTGAAAGTAAATACGGATTCGAATAGTTAGGCATGTATTAACAATTTTGTTTTTTAATAGGTGTGATATTTAAAGTTACTCTAAAAAAGTAATGTAGCATATCATATTAATATGATATTGTTTGAATACTTACTATTTACAGGTAAAAATCAGCGTTCTTTTACATAGTCTTTCCTTGATTTCCACCTCAAAATAGCAGTGTATGTTACGTAATCCGGTATAGAATTTCAATCAAATCAAGAACTTCATATTTTCAGAATCAGTCGTTAATAAGATGTACAATTGTATATTAACTTCTATTGTTTGTTTCATTTCGTTTCACTGCGGTGTATTTGTACAATTCCAATATGTTTTAGCATCCTTCAACTGCAAATATATCCTCAATAGTATATGCGTGTCGCTTAATATGTATTTTACAAATTTGTCCGCATCANCCCCCCCCCCCCCCTCCAGAACAACTTTGGTATGCATATATCAAAATCTTGAAGTCGAACAAGTTTGGTTTACAATCTTAAAAGTACAGGCTTGCATTTTAGAACATTGCATTAGTGTTCAATAAAATCGTTCACACTACCGACCAATCAATGCACCTAACTTTAATTGACAACGAAACTTTTTTTAACTGATTTAATGTTGAAGCTCTTTCGCAACAATTAACCGGTTTCTTAAATGTATTTGACTGATTGACTTAAAGACCGCATACGGAAAATGAATGTCAAACGAACAGCTGACATTATAAATTATAAGTACATAACAGTTTTGCAAACCCATTTTAATATAAGCATTATTGAAAATATTTCATATAACACTTGTGCAAACAAAATATTAATGTTTAATATACGCCTTAAGATAACAGCTACATTCTTTACAAATGTCGGTCAGTCGGTCAAGTCATAACATCCGTCTCCCATTAGGTGTTTAGGTCTTTAAACGCCAGAGGTTTCTGATTATAACCAATTTGTGATGTAACATAATCACGACCAAGTGCGATATTCAGTCAAATGTCCCCCTCTTGCGTTGACTGTACTTGAGACGCAATTGTATAGGCTGTTCTTAGAAAATACATATGACCCAATTATATTGTAATCACATGTTCAAAGGATCCTGTAAGTTTGAACGCGCTTCCTTTAAATATATATAAACCATGTGTGAGATTTTTTCTTCAGAAGATAGAAAAAAAATTATTCATCTCTGTAATGCATGTTGCTTCCTTATGTCACACGCATTCTAATGTGGAGAACGGTATTTCCAATGACATACATTCAAAAACACTTCTAAATTAACCAATCTTTCGGTCGATAGACTTAACTGAAGACACAGGACCCTGGATTTTATTTTCATTTTAATATATTTGATTTTGACTCTACTGTAATAAACTATATCAAGCTGTGGGTTGTTGTGCCCTTGTGTCTAGTGATTCCATTACTCAAAGTATCAAATCAGTAATGATTAACACATATAATTGTTATGTTATGAAAGGAGATTGTTTCAGTAGTATTAGAACTATTTTAAATGAAGGTACTGTTTTTAAATGAAGGTACTGTTAAAACAATCAGTCATTCGATTCCTGTTTATGTTTCCATTGTCGATATATAGGTTTTGCATTAGGTCTCTTTAACAGGGGCCTCGTTGCAATATGACGATATCATCCTTTTGATTAAATATGAGTGTTACTGCGCTTGCATTTAGTGTATTGTTTTTGTGTGTCAGTTTATTGATCTGTATGTCAGTTTTTCGGTCAGAATATTTGTTAGGTCGCGGAGGCGAGGTGGATATGGTTCCTTCTGACTATTAAAGTCACTCGAAATGCTAAGTGTTTTGATGCAACCGAGATTTTAAATAAAGATTATCTCAAAAGTGTTTGGGTATCATGAAATTTAATGAAGGTCCAAACATCTCTGCCTCCCTGTCGTTAATTTCCTTGATTTCTAGACTATTTGCCTTTAGCAGCTGTCTGAGCCTATACAATCTTCAAAACCCTGCCTACAAGAGTTGTTTTACTGAAATTCAAGCCGCACAAAACTCTTGCTGGTTTATGTTTGGTTTTAGAATACATGATATTTTACTGTTTATCTAAATTTGATAGACACACATTTGATAAGGAGGATCTTACAAAATCTCAATATTGTTAATATAATCCTTATTCGAAACTGGAAAACTCTTTCTTGTCAACAGATGGTTAAACAAGTTGGAGTTGTTATCTACATCAAATAACCAAGAAAAATTCAATTTATAGAAAATTCAAGTTTGTAGATGTTCTTATTGCATTCATCCGGTCATACATTTATTTCATCGGGACATTTATAATTTCTTCTGCAAATCTTCATTAGCTCGATAGATCGCGATATACAAATTGGCAATTGCCCTTGACAAACGCGAGAAGACTTAAAACAAATCAGTCATGTAATAGTCCACACCATTTTTAGCTCTCTTTCTTGATGGAAATTTATTTCGATTACTAAGAAACATCTTGCAAAATGATGTTAAAGATAAATGAACAACATATCACATTATAGATGGTAACTAAACATGTAATGAAATGCACTTTACTCCTTGTGTATATTGTTATCTACTGAATATTGACCGTTATATAATATGATAATATCCGAAAGTGCCTGACTATGGTTGATAACCGATAACAATTATAGCATTCTATTATATAATAACATACGACACTGCCTGATCAATTATTATGATAATTATGGGGCCTGTTTGTGTTCTTTCAGATCACACAAAGTCAATGTTATTAGCATACGCGTCTGTTTTTTATTTTCAAATATTGATATTTGCTACTAAACCACATAATAATGTCCTCAATATTGTATACAATGTTGGAGCTCTACTCTTTCTTGTTTATCCGAGTTTAAATGTCATAGAATTTCACATTAAGTCCACTAGCATGATTAAGTATTAAAACAATCACTATACGATTAGCATGATATTGACGAACTCAAAATATAAGGGTAACATATGGCGTACATTATGTATTATAATTGAATTCCCTTCAATAGATTGTATTCCATATGTGTGACTGCACATTTAACATTCCTTTCCCCCACGAGTATCCTGCATTGATATAAAGAGTACATTTTTATTCAATTTTCAAAGGCGGCTGAAGTATGAACACGATTTCCATGGGCAATTGTCGTCTTAACGCTAACACTGTTCATAAATAAGTAGATCAAGAAGCTAATTAACAGAGAGATTACTGAATGTTATGAAACCAAAAAAAAACAATGATATTATTTCCAGATAATTGTGTTGCTGGGACGCAGAAACTATTTACGTTTGCTAAATACTAATTGCGTTTTCCTTTCTTTGTTATTTGGTTTCACAATGTAATATTGTTGGACGCATTGACTTTAAAATCAATAAAAATCAAATTTTCTGAATTTGATTGTCATAATTTGTATAGGAAATATTGAATGTATGAAAAAAAACGACGCAAATAATGATACCACAGTTAAATATTTCAGCAGATATGGAAGACCCATTATTTACCAAAGGCGTTACAAATATCAACAATTTGAACGACAGGCTCTATCGTATAGCAATACATGGTTTGATAAAAATGCAGAGAATCGCCATAAAAACGCCATTGCATATATACAATAGCTCACATAGTGATATAAATAGAGTAAAAATGAGTCAATTTAAAAGTAATTTTAAATTAAATACGAAATATAAACGGAAGGCATACAATCTTAAACTTAAACTTTAAATGTGCGGGTAAGATTATTTATAACATGTTTGAGTTCCTAGCAACCTGACCTGTGATTTCAAATATTTTGATGGTTTTACATAAATCTTCTTTAGAGACCTCGTCACATCTGCCAACAGGATTTTCTAAGGGTGGCATAGACATGTTTTGGGGATATTTTTGTACTTGAATAGAATTAAATTAGGTAATATATCAGTATGAGATTAAATTGAATTATCAATTAAGTGATATCGAAAGTAAAAGTTCGTGTTCTCAATTGTTTAGTCATGAACCGGATGTAAATTAATGTGAAGAAAACAAACTAATGCAGAATTATATCCCTTGATGTTAAAATTTAGCATAAGATATGTGCAAGTTATAATTAAAATGCGTTGCAACTGAATAATGTATAACAAGATAAATGTACTTGATAAACAATCATAAATGTACCAAGACAAGCTTAATCGTTCTATTTTGAACCCAATTAGTCGGGCTCAATCTACGCTCTGTCTGAGTACACTCTAAAAAGTAAGAACTTTTTGTTAGAACGGTTGTGATAATGGTTTGCACTGGATGATCGCCTGTAAAATACAGTTTGCACTGTACGTCCATGATTAATGAATACGTTTTCTCGTCAGCAAAAGTTAAACATATGTTGTATTTTTATTTAAATGTAACTATCATGATAAAAAAACATCCTTCCTTCAACTTTTTTATGCCGCGCCCTTGGTGGGAGGGCATCAGTTGACTTCTCAACGTGAAGGCTTACATTAATATCCAAGGGCCAAGAATATTTTATTGTTTACGATCAATTGAATAGTTATCGTTTATATGATTTAACACCACTAGTTGATAGCTTAACCAAGATATATTAATTGAGTGAAATTGATAGTATATGTTCGTGTTCTCAATTGTTTAGTCATGAACCGGATGTAAATTAATGTGAGGAAAACAAACTAATGAAGAATTATATCCCTTGATGTAAAAGTTTGGCATAAGATACGTTCAAGTTATAATTCAAATGCGTTGCAACAGAACAATGTATAACAAGATAAATGAACATGATAAACAATCATGAATCTACCTAGACAAGCTTAATCGTTGAACCCAATTAGTCGGGCCCAATCTACGCTCTGTCTGAGAACTCTCTAAAAAGTAAGAACTTTTTTGTTAGAACGGTTGTGATAATTGTTTGCACTGGATGATCGCCTGTAAAATACAGTCTGCACTGTACGTCCATGATTAATGAATAGATTACGTTTTCTCGTCAGCGAAAGTTAACCAAATGTTGTTTTTTTTATTTTAATGTTACTATCGTGATGGAAAAACATTCTTGCTTCAACTTTTGTATGCCGCGCCCTTGGTAGGAGGGCTGCTCAACGCAAAAGCTTACATTCATATCCAATGGCCAAGAATATTTTATTGTTTACGATTAATTTTATAGTTATCGTTAATATGAATTCACACCACTTGTTGATAGTTAAACCAAAATACAAATTCCTTTCAACTTCTTTTCTATGACCATATGTTTGTTTTAGGAATGTGTATTAATAACTACATGTGTTAACGTAAGCGCCTGACATTTAAAGTTCATTTAATTTATCAAATGAATCATATTCTGATTCACTTTCGTTTACGTTTCATTCATTAATCAAGGTCAATGCGAATTGTTTCTATATTAATATATCGCCAAAAAGTGCGTTTTAAATTGAGTACACAGTTTCTGACTATCGTTTTTATAAATCTATCAAATTGTATATATAAAAGCGATTGGATTGCGAGCTCAATCCCAGTTGGATGGGTTTCAGGAAACATTTTGTCATTTAAGCAATTATTTATTTCATCTTTTAAACGGATTTCCGTGGGAGTCAGAAAAACAGCGGTAATAAACGAAAGCATAACTGTTATTGCTTTTATGCACCGGCTGACATTTACAGATTGCGACTTTGACGCGCAAAACACAATTCCGTATAACAAAGAAGTCGTTTCTGCATTATTGACAGTTATGTACCTTGACCAATATGAAATATACAACGGTTGACACTTTCAAGTTCAGAATTGTACATGCTAAAAAGGCTTCAAGATATGAATACTACTCTTTCTGATGTATTCCTATTGAACCAACCTCTTATTTCCTGGCCATAAGAACCACAAACCGGAATAGACAATTATTTCTAAAACATAATTATTATATCGACTGGATTGTTTACCAGTTTGCCTTTATTGTCTTGCATGTGTTGCATTCCACGTGTAAGTTTAAGAGCGTGTTGACCATTTTAAAATTGTGGAAATAAACCAAAAGCGCGTCTACTGTAAATGATAATCGGAGCCGTGTGAACTCTAGGTCCTTACATGTAAGTACTATAAATACACAAATTCAATTTCCCCTGGTTGACCTCGACAAGGAGAATTTGGACACATAAATTAATGACAAACAAGTATCGCGAAAATGGGTCCAGATCAGCCTCCGCAATCCCGCAGTCCGTTATTGATCTATCCTGTCTGTTATAAAGCCACGCAAGGTTTCGTTGTCTGATTAGCTGAACGCCTACATCCTGACCAGGTTGTGCGAATCAAATCATTATGTTGAGATATTGATGCTTGATTCACACAATGATTACGTCGTTTACGTGTATATTTTTAGCTCCAATTACTACAATTAATGCACGACAATAGTGGACTACATGTTTTTGTTTTGCAATTCATGTCTCTTCATTTTGGGTTTTTAGTCGCCAAAAATCGGCAAACGGTATCGATGTTTTAATCATTTAACGCAAATTGTCGATTTCATAAATATATAAAGAGTATCATATTGTTTAAATACTTAGGAAAACATAAAGTCAGTTTAAATAAATAGCACATTGTATAGGAAACTAAAACATATAAGCAAATTTATCACATATCTATCGAGTTGTTTGATAATCGTATTGCATGGGCGTAGAAATCTTAATACCACCGAATCAAATATACTTTTCAAATGAATGAGAAAACATATCAGATTAGCGAACATTGCTTGCGAAAACAAATCAGTTATCCGGTATTAGATTCTGCCAAATTAACGTAAACAAACCGAATAAGATTTAGTTCTTGAAGCAACATCATGCAAATCACGGGTTATTCAATTTGTTACTGTTTACATTGATGAAATAAATTACTCCGGTTTATACAGATGATGTCGAGGACAATATTAAACTCATCCATTTTATGAAAGCAAAGTCGAGGAAAAGATGTTAACTGAACTAAGTATAATATATTGGAACATTAATTACTTCCTTTAATTTGTGACAGCGAATATAATTGAAATTTACGTATATATCCAAGTCGCAATCTGTAAAAGTCAAACGGTTGGCGTTCATTAAAGGAATACGAATTATGTTTTTCTTTACTGTTCTGTTTTTGTTCTGACTTTAATCGCAAATAAATACTAGCTAAAATGTAAAATTGTTTCCAGGAAGTCTACCAACCGGGACTTCGCTCGCAATTTATTTGCTCTGATAAACAAGATTGGATAGATTTCTGATTATGAAGTCAGTAATTTTGTTTTCTATGGTATATGTGTTAATAAGCAAACATTTGCGCTTTATTACGCAATAACGTTTGCATTGAACAATATTGATGCAGGCAATAACAATTTAGTCATATCAGAATAAAAGTGTCGCAGTATCATTTTGACTGACCGAAGCTTACGTTAATATTCTGAACACAATCATTTGGTCTCCGGAAAAAGTTGAATGCATGTTTTATTTGGGTTAACGTATTTCGCAGTGAGGTGAAATAATGAAAACAATTATTATCTTATTAACCCCGATTTTTTTCCTTGACGACAAAACGTTATATATTGATATTTATTGATATTCACGGACGCACAGAAATGCCTGTACTTAACGATCTTATATTCAATGCAAATCATTATCGAACCCGTTCTACCAAATAGTTATTTCTTATTACCGTATCAAAACAACGTAAATTCTACTAATTGGGTACAACACAGAAAGATAAAGTGTTGCGTGGAATGCTAATGATTGTTTATCAAGGCTATTTATCTGCCTACAGATAGTTCAGTTGAAACTAATTCGAATTCTTACTTGCAAGTATCGTATGCTAAATGTTCACATCAAGGGATTGGATTCTTCATTAGTCTGAATTGTTCATATAATTATAATAACATCCAGTTCACGACGGTAAATTAGTTGAGAGAACGAACTTTCACTTTCTCAATCGATTGATAATTGGAATTCACAACATACTGATTGTGCCGCTTATTTAAGATATACAGGTACAATAAGTTCACCAACAAAATTGTCATGTTTATATTATCCTAAGAAAATCCTATTGGTAGATGTTACGAGGTCTCGATGGAGGGACATGTGGTACCTTTCCCTATTCACAATGGAGGCCAGCTTTCTAACGCCTCAAACCTATTATAAACCATCTTACCTATACATTTTATCGCGCATAACTCGTGTGCCACTAATATTTGTATTCGTGTATTTCGAGTTTGGGTTGCTTTAAGATCTTGAGGTTATAACAACTATTTCATATTCAATAAATGGCATGACGAAATGATGTTTAGAATGTTATCATTAATTAGTTTAAAGAGAAAAAGCATTACAGTGAATTCTTATGCCAGGTTTGCAAGGATCATTCATGCGTTGTACTATATAATGTGTTTCCTGCGGTTAAAGTTTGTGTGCAATAAATATAAATCATACAATATATTATACTCGCTAATACACTGGCTTTTCAACTATTTGTTTTGAATTCCACTGCGGTGTCGTTATTTGCCAGGTGGCAAACGAGCAGAGCTTAAATTATTCCAAAATCTCTTACTATCCCTTTTTCTTCAATCCAATGAAAATACTGTAAACAGTTTAAATGTTGATAAAGAATGCCCATATTTGCATATCTGTCGCCTACATTTGATGCGTGTTTAACATTGTACGCAGTAGGAATGGTATGACTAATAAACTAGTTTTAGCATCATCGTACTGTGTGTATTCAATTATACATCAATACTTAGTCTTAGTAAGCCATCACATCATTTAAATCATACTAAAACCCTTAAGAAACATCCATTCAACGAAATGTTAATGGGGAATAAGTATGGGGCCAACGGCATAATGGACATATTTAAATCTAGATGTTAATCCAATCGATCATTATAACTCTTTTGTACGATATCTGGATCAAGAATCACATTCATCATTATAAAACAGTCACCTATATTCTTTGACATCGGAGACTCATTTAAACGCCAGGTTTTGCTTTAAATTCATAATGTCTGTAGCAATACCAGGAGAATTTACTTGCACGCAGGACGTGCTTTCGTCTGGACTTGATCAAGTCGACTTATGGAAACACATGTGTTTGCAAATGACCTTTATATAAACTGCTTTAAGTATTAAACTACGGTTCGTGCATACTGATCAACTATTATTTGTTGTTTTCGTTTTTAAGTATTACTACTTTTCACTCGATTAGAAAAATTCTTCCATTTATGACCTTTTATAACCACATGACAATGATAGACTAATATCAACGCTATTGACACCGGATTATGTTTTTATTTTCATTACGAGGTATTGAAACACTGAACAAATTCAGACAAAATAAAATTGGTTCTTCTCTACCTACTTAATTCGCATTTGATAAAGGTTTTTCTGAGCTTAGAATATCTGCCAAGAACACGTACACCCAACGATATCTTGATAAAATATGACTTTTGTCCAAAGGAATGATATATTGTGTAATGCATTTATTGTGCTGCATATCAAAGGCATAGACTGGGTGTACAATAAACAACATAAAGAGGGTTGTATCACTGTATATATCATAGTTTACTTGTGCGGTTAAGTTAACGGTGATACCACAATACCAAATAGAATCTGCACTCACTTTTGAGACTGTCGACAGTCACTCGATTGCGAATGATCATACGGTCTGTATTCTTATCTCTTTTCCCACATTATAGCAAGAAAACTTCGTTATTTTGTAATCACGTTGGTAGAAACACAGTTATGAATAATAGAAGGCCATAAAACAAATATTAAATAGTATAAGTACTCTCGTGTTACGCATGTTAAGTTGTTGACAAGAACCCGGTTATCAGTTATGTGGAATGTTAAACTTGACAGATTAATAGTGATCTTTTATTAAGAACGTCATAATGTTCTGTTTGAGAATCCTTGTGTCTGTGTATTTGCTTCAGTTACAATTACAATTAAATAACTATAAAACATGTCTCACCCTTTTAACCCGTATAAGTTTAAGTGTGTCTATTTCATCGTTTAATGTAAGAGTGCCAAAATCGCGGTGTGTTTATTTTTAGCTTTTATAAACAGACTGGTCATTTGAACAATCATGGCTTGCAATTACAAAGTGGTTTTGATCTTAAGGGTCTACATTAAAAAAAAAAAAAATGCAAACNCATAAAAAAAAAAAAAAAAAAGCAAACAATGCAAGGCCGATTGAAATATTGAATTGACAACAATGCGCTGCTTGCGCGTAATGAAACGTGCTAAAATATGCATAACGAAACACATTCTGAAGTTAATTCCTTTCAAAAAATTTAACTTTATGATCTCTATCATCCTTCTTGTATAGGTTAAACAATAAGCATAGAAAGGCATGACCTGCGAAATGATAGTATTGTTGTAAAATTCTGAACTTAAACCGATTAGAAGAACAAAGCCTTTATCATAACGGACTTTAAACAAATAATATTCAATACATATCTGAAGAACTACATTTTACTAACCAATACATGTGTTGTCGTATTTGTCTGCTGCTGCTGCCGCTGTTGTTGCTGCTGCTGCAGGTCCGAACACGGTCCGAATTCAAAATATAATCATAATTCTTTTTAAGCAGCCTTTGACTTTAATCTAACCAGAGCTAATAAGCCTATTTATCTGCATTTCAAGATGTACCTGTTTCAGTGAGTAATGGTAAAACACCGAATTGAATAAAGGCTTTGCAATTATGTTTAATATCATACTTTAACATGTTACTTTTACCGCTTATATACAGAATTGTATTCAAAATTGCTTTTTTAAAGTCAGTCAATGTCTGGTCAAGCTGATAAAGGCGGCTGATTGTTTTGAAATAAGATACGTGTGCTTCTAGACGGTGTCTGGGCGTATTTATATCACATTCCTTTTAGTTATATTAGTGTTCTTGATGCTTAACCGTTTGTCATTCTCAAATGAATGAATTATGGATTGCTTGTAGGTTGAATGGGTCTTTGCTTGTTATCACGAAATGAATTTCATATAATAACTGAACAAATGAAATATGCTGAAACACGACTTGAATTGGTGACTAGACGGGTCATTTTTATCTAGGTGAAGCATGATTTACAATTACTTTGTAATCACGCAAACAGTTCCATTTTATTGTCAATGAATACTTATATATCGTTTTCCGGTATAAAACACACAATAAAATGTGTTTCTCATACCGAAAGGGAGACAAAAAGCAAATGTACAACGCCAGGAAGCTGTTCTTTAGAAGTCATTTATTTAGTGCTGTGACGGTTTTATTATCATAAAGTCATACAGCCGATATTCACCGTTTTATGAGCGCCTCATCCGGCGCACATTTATATAGAGTTTTATTAGATTTGCATGAGCATCCATCATGATAAAATACGATTATTATTATGCGTGTGTTGGTTATTTTTAGACGTGAAAGTTTTCCTGGAACAAAATCATAGACTGCTTTGCAAAAGTGACTACAATTTAACATTCGAGTAGAAAACTGGTGGCCCTAATCGTGTGTAACAGTTTCGTTTACGACATGATTGCTTCTGACACATGTAAAACTCAATACGCCCTCTAAAACGGATAACGAATTGATGACGCTTTCATAACACGAAGTTTGAGCAATGTATTGTAGTGTTTCGCCACTATTCATGGAATTCGCTCTTATGTTTTTTTGTATAATGGAACAGAATAAAATATTGCAATTTGGACCACTTTACCACACTTGCTGGATAATTATGCTTAATATGTGTTGTCTTCAGCGTGTTAATGATAGTTCTTGATACAGATTCCAGGCGCAAGCTTTATAAATATTGATTGGCTTTACTGCTGTCTTCATATAAGACAGTCATGCCGTGGTCTCCGTTATGACCTCATTAACATTTCGTTGACTTGTTTCTTAAACGATTTCAATGCTATTGAACGTGGAGGCGTACGAAACAAACTTGTTGATATATAACTATGGAAACACATTATGATGATGCATATAAACATATTATTGTGTTGTTCAAAACTACAGAAAGGTGTATGGACAGTTTTTCATGCATCAAATTATTTGCTATTGTTCAACTGCATTTAAAATAGTATTTACCTTAAATAAAGTGATGCAGACATGCTCACATAAACAATAAGTTAAGTAATGACCAAAACATACAAATATACTATTTGTGTGTTGGTGTTTTGTAATTGTAGCAGAAGGTCTGGTTGTATTCACAGAAGAGTTTAATAAGCTTTTAAAAGTGGTGTGTGCGTGTAGGGATGTTCGGATTAGTGCTTTTCCAGGAGCACTTTAATACACGACATTTACATTGTACAAATGTTCCTTTGTTTACCGATAAAATGAGTAATGCGATAGTTTGTTAGATTAATTCGCTTGTAACAATTAAAGACCCATTAATACTCAAAAATCAAAAGAAATTGCAAAGCCAGATGTGGTCTGGTAACATAGATGTTTGTAGATATAAAATGCACGTTTGTATTTTTTCGTGTTACAATAAATTCCATATGAATTTCCCGCACTGATACCTATTCAAACGACACATGCACACTAACATGGTACCATTTTAGTGTTCTTGTGTCGTATGAATAGATATATTTGCGGGAAATGTAATGGAATTAATTGTGTCACAAAAAAATAATAACATGCATTTGATATCTACAAGTATCTATTTTACCAGATCACATCAGGCGTTGAAATTTCGGCAATTGTTATATGGAACAGTGATTTTTTATTTTTTAACTTTATTTTACGTAATATTGTTCGAAACTTTCGTTGATTTTTTAGTATTAATGGGGCTTTAAGAACAACTTTACCTATAACAATCTTATTTTATTTCTGGTTGATAAGAGCGGCACTGTTTTTCTATGTCTTTATACGCCTCATGTTGTAATGTCCATTAATAAATTATCGGGGACAAATTCGGACCATTATTTAGTTTATCTCTAAACACTCAGTATCACCAAACCTCTTGAAACAATGGATTTTTAATTGCGCATCTGCATATCTCGATATGAAACGATAAATACCTTATCTCAATGCCAGCATGAACACTCATTGTGATTTTTACTGCGCTAAACTCTACCGACCATAATGGCGAGGATTTTTTAAACAGATGTTTATTTAGTAAATACATACAAAACATTGATTGTAAAATGGTAATACTTGATCTGACTAGCTTGTTTATATTAGTTTATTTTAAAAAAAAACACTAAAAGTTCAATATACTTATAAACGACAAAGATTAATTGTTCTCAAAAATCAATAGCTCGCGTGTAACGAAACGACATATCAGCCTCATGTGCCTGCTATATCTGCTTACGGATATTGGTGTTTATTGGTATACATAGACTTAATTAAAACCCGTGGTATAAACGAAACGTAGGTAGTACCTTTTTCCTTTTTTGAAAACAGCAAAGACGCGAGGTATGGTGCTATGATGTTGTTATTCTCATGATTTCATATGACTTTTTCAAGTTTTTGTAAAATACAAAAATGGTAATTACCAGATAAGTGTTGCATACTGATAAGTTAATTATCTCGGCAAGAATAATTAAGTAGCTATGCTTCACTAAGGAAATGTATTGCTACGCAACACTGACCTACAACTATATATAATAATGTTGATTACTGAGCCATTGTAACTCTAAATAAAACAGCTACAAACTAACTCTATGCGTGGTGAATATATGTTGCTGAGTGCTTAGAAACAAGGCATGTGGCTGCAAATAAAGGATGGTACCATCTGCCCCCTCTCTCGAGATCTTGTCACTTCTGCCAACATGATTAAATTATAATGGAATTGACCGGGCACATGCTTTGTTGAAGGCTTTGTAAGAGTTTAGACTGACATTAGCGAATATAATATATTATCAGCATGGGGATATCCCGGCCCGTCCACATGACGTTGGGGGGGATGGTCATGAAATATTTTCTGCGGATAATCCTTTCTTCTTTCCCCATACCTCTGATTAAAGTAGGCAGTTGTCAGTTAATGGCATAGGTATGTGCATTTCGTTATTTAAAATCAGCTTACTCAGAAAAGTTGGTACACTTACAGCCCTTATGACTAAAATATTGTTGAAAACGGCGAAATATCCAACTAAACATGAATGAGATTGAATGTGAACGTTCACGTTCTTGGAAATTTTATCGTAATGAGCTGAAAAAGCATATGTGAAGAAGCCAGACTAATAAAGAATTAAAATAACTTTCAACTGAACGCTCTTTAGCCAAATCTATGGACTTGATAAAAAAAACCATTAGAGTACATGGAAAAGATAAATTTTACTTTGTTGTTCCAATAAATCGAACCTTATCTATGTTTCGTCTGAGTTTAAACAAACAAGTAAGACATTTGTATAAGCATGAATGTGATACTACTTTGCACTTCATGATAACCCGTTAAATACAGACTTGACTATTCATTCGTGGGAAATAAATACGTTTAATCGTCAGCGGAAGTTAAGTGTTTTGTGATTTGAAGGTCGCCAATACAACAACACGTTAAAACAACGAATATACGAATATAACTCCTGCCAGAACAACAACGAGTGAGACACATGTTATGTTTGCCATTTAGGCGCCTTTTTGTCGTGTAAGTGATATTAAGAGCTCCCATTATATTCTGCTTTGGATATGAATATATGTTAACGTAATCGAATTGATTGTATTAAAGCAACATTTTGTGCTATCATACAAACACTTATTAACGTTTATCAATAGTCCATTACATCCATGAATTGTTTTTCGATTAAACCGAGTTCAGCATTTAGGTTCAGTCACATGTGTGTGGGTATCATGATATCTTATGCAAAGTTGGAACATCTCTCCTTCCTTGTACTTACAGTCATTGATTTCCAAACACATTGCTTTTATCAGCTGTCTGAGTCTATAAGCTCTTTACAAAATTGTCTAAAACAGTTGTCTTCCTGAAATGCAAGCCGCGAATAACTATTCATTTCTGGTTTATGTGTGGTTTATATAAAACAAATTATTTTACTGTTTCTGTCCATTTCATAGATACACATTTGATAAGGAGGATCTTACAGAATCGCAGTTTTGTTAATATATTCCTTAATTGAAACTGGTAAACTCGTTTTAACGAACAGCTCTAAAAAACTATTGGAGTTGTAATCTACATCAAATGACGACAATTTCAATTTATAGACAATGCCTGTTGGTAGATGTTCGTATTGCATTCATCCGGCTGTACATTTATTTCCCCGGGAGATTTATTATCCCTTCTGTAAAACTTCACTAGCTCGATAGATCGCGATGTACAAATTGACAATTCTACACTATGTTTAGCTTTTTCTCTTGATGGAAATTTCCTTCGATAACTGAGATAAGTCTTAGCACTTGACGTTTAAGAGAAATGAACAAAAACTCAACTAAAAGTTGGTAAAGAAACATGTTATGATATGCACTGTATATCTTGTGTAAGTTTTTATGTGTTAAATATTCACCGTAATATATAATGCTATCAACTGACTGACTATGATTGATTGAACTAAAACCATTCATCTATAGGCATACATTTATCTTAATATAAAGCATGTATTTATAATGATTAATAAGGGTCACTTATGGCATACATTCTGTATAATAATTACATTCTCTTTGACAAAAAATGTTATTCCATATTTAATTTAGTGACTGCATATATAACAGACCTTCGCATCATGATTATTCTGCAAAGATATAAAGCTTACATTTTTATTCACATATGGCCGTATGTACACAAATTGGCCTGTGCAACCGCGTTTCAACGCTAATAAATTTCTTTACTAAGTAGATTCAGATGCCAAATGAACAGAGAATACTGCAAGTGATGAAACCACAAAGCCGATGGTACTGTCTCCCGATATTTGAGTTTTCAGAACCTAGAAACTATTCACGTTCGTTCATTGCATGTGTCTTCTTTTGCTTTTTGATTAACATATGCAATAATGTAGAGCAATACATATGCGAGTACGTTAAAAAGAGGGATGATGAAAAACAATATGCCCAAAATGGTTTAAACAACAGGTCCGCGGATGTAAACGATATACTTCAAAGTTGTATGGAACTAAATGACGCATGTATAGTAAAATATTTGTTTTACATAATTATTTGAATATAAGTGATAACGTTATATAACGATACATTGAAAGATCGTTTGATTGCTATAATAAATTAAACTGGTTATGAAAGGTAAAAAACTCTCTCTCTTAATATGGATTAAATTATGTGTGGTTAAATAACTCACAAATATGTGAGTGTAACGTTCTGTCTTAGTTAAAATAAAGCGTTATCGGCGAATACGTATAAAAGAGAAGAAACGAGATTGGAATTATAATACGGTGCTTATTGTTTGTAAGGCAACATAAAATAACAGTTTCTGGCGGCGCGCATTCAGTAGACTAGCAGTATACCAGATGGTGGCATGAAGTCAGATGCTTAGCAGTCTAGCACACTCGCTGTTTGGAGTGATAAGCCAAGTAGCTTACTAATAGCAAACCTATCGGCGTGACGTCAGCGGCCCCGCATTCTAGGAGTATTGCAACCCGAACGTAACAGTGCAGCCGCCCATCAACGCGAATGCAACATACCAAAGGTCTGACACGATATTGTAAACAGAACACCATTTTGAAATTGCGTAATAAATACTCTAGCATCAAAGTTACATACATGTATGCATGTTAACTAAACATAAATGGTGTGCACACGTATATAACAATCTCAAGCTTCACGGCGCGGCTCGTGGAAGTTCCCCATAATGATCTGAATATGGGGCCTCTATTACTTGTTGCTTTTTTTTAAATCATGCCTACTATGTAGGCGCTAAAAAACGTCTTATATTGTAGATAACCATGGCTATAAGACCACTTCATTTGATTGTGTTTGTATTTTGCTGTACAAATGTTTCATACAATGAAAACATTCAGGAAAACAAAACATTATTGTCCTTATCTATCCCGCTGCCTTTGTTCAAGTTCTGTCTGAGATAAGAAACTGTTTGAAGAATACGAACAAAATGTACTGCCAATGATAACTCCATAATGTATGACTTTGTCTTCCGAAGGAAGAAAATGCTTTAAAAAGTATTTCAGGGTTGTATTTGTAGGACAAATAATGTGTATATTACAAACACACAAATTTTGGTTTTGTCATTGGATATGATATAGTATACGTCTTCCATTCGGTTTACATTGACATCATAAAATCCAAACAATGTTTTCTAATAACGTGTGAGACTATAGCAGTCAAAGATGTGCAAATGAGCATACGGTGTGTATTTGATTATATTTTCATAAATCCATAACTCTGGGTTTCAAATAGAATCAGAATTCTTGTTACGATACCATTGACAAAAATCCAACCATTACTTATTGAACTACGCTTCGTGCTTGTATTATCTGCCTTTTAATATGTAACTGATCCCATGGCTGAAAACAAAACACAAAAATCAGTCAATGACTAAGCAAGATAATTAAGGTAAAGGTAAAGGCGACTGAATGTCTGCAATAGCATGTTTGTGTCTTTATATGGTACCTTAACGCTTTTATATAACAGTTCGTTTTATTCCGTTTCTTTTAGTGTTTCCAAATCGTTATTTCTTTATCATAGGGCATCGTCTGAATCCTTGTTCGCTCAAGGTCGCGAAGCTTCTCGATTAAGTCATGGTGCATGTGGTTCGAGTCCAATTATGGACGAAAAATCACCAATGAAACGATGCGTTCAGCAAACAGTTTACTTACCGAAGGTTTGTCATATTTACAGGTAGCTATGCACTTTTGTCGGTATTACCGTAAAACAATCGTTGCTTACAGACTTCATTCTTTACGCTTTTAAACAAGAAGCGTACTGTCATTTAGTATTAGTTTGCGTATCAATATTAATAAAACGAAACTGTGTCAGCCAGTTCTCCAACGATATCTTTTTTCTAGGCTCAGGCAAGACGGGTTTATTCACGCGAAGACAGTCTCTTTTTATACCAATACATACACAAACAAGTTGTCGCGTCATATAACATACAGCCAAATTTCGTTCTGTTAAATACACAAACAAAGGGAGACGATGAGCAAATGTACAACGCCAGGATAATGTTCTTCACAAGTATAATAGAGTATATACGTCGTTCTATACATCCGACGTTCATTGTTTTATTTTCGCCTCATCTGACGTGTGTAGCACTTTATAAGAGTTTCATAATCATCCATCATGATCAAATACGATTATTTTTCTGTGTGTGTCGCATTATTTACGTGCAATTTTGTATCGTATGATTAGGAAGAAAACTTTGTCACGGAAAAGAATAATAGCAAACACGTGTTGAATTAGTGACTGCATTTCAATAAACGAATGACAGTTGCAGCTTGTAATCGTGTTTAACCAATTGATGATGACATTACTTGTTCGCACGCAATGAGAACTCAAGACAATCAAATAATAGGGGATAATGGATGGGTACCTCTATAAAAACACTGCGGCGTTTGAACAATATATGACGTTGTTTTACCACCATTCTCGGACTTCGCTTATATTCCTTCTTTGGATTTAAAAAAAAAACAACATAAACATGCATTTTGATATATTACACCCCATCGACTCGATGCTTAAGTTCAATAAACGACTTCAGTGCGTAAATTATACTTATTGATCCTGATCCCGTAGACAAGAGTTATAATTATCGACCTGCTTAACTGCTAGCTTGTGTAGTTAAGGTATTCATTGACTGAGATTGAAAGGTAAAGTTCGTGTTCTTAATTGGTTTACAGTCGTGAATCAGATATAAGTATATGTGAAGAGTCCAGACTTATTATGAATCCTATCCCTTGATGTGAACATTAACCATACGATACGTGCAAGTTTTAACTGAACTATCTGAAGCCTGATAAATGGCCTTGATAAACAATCATTAGCAACCAAGATATGCTGAATCGTTCTGTGCTGTTCCCAATTAGTAGAACCCAATATACGCTTTGTCTGGGTAAACTCTTAAAGGTAAGAACTATTTGTTAGAATGGTTGTGATATTGGTTTGCACTGAGTGATATCCCTTGCAATACCGTTGGAAATGAATATATTGCGTTTGATGGTCAGAGAAAATGTAAAAGGTATTGTATTGTTTATAATGATATTACTATGGTGATTAAAAGACAGCTAGTTTTAATTGGTAGGTCACGAATACCCTTGCTCCTTATATTTTCTGTAGTGCAGTTCATATGAGGAAAATGGCAACTCTTCGTTTACTTACTGCTGCGAAGCAACCCGCATTAAAACAGGTCGAGAGTTGAACAGTTGACAGTCATATCCGAGGGCTAAAATTAATACCGCTCGGCCAAGAATGTTTAATAGTTTGTGTTAAATTAAATAATTAGTGTTGATATGAGTTAAAATCATTGTTTCATATTTTAACCCAAATTAAAATGCAATAAACTCATTGACAACATGATTATATTCAGAATGTGTATTAATTACTACATTTGATAAAGTTAGCGCGTGTCAATCATATTTGATTGCAAAGAATCATATTCTGATGCGATTTAGTTTGCATTACATGCGTCAACCCTGTTCAATGAAACTTTATTCATTAACATATCACCATTACACACAAATTAAAATACAATTATCTGTTTGTAATGGCCATATAAGTGTGTTCAGTATGTGTATTAATTACTACATTTATTAACGTACGCGCCGGTCAGTCATATTTATATTACAACGAATCATATTCTGTTGCGATTAAGTTTTCAATGCATGCATCAATCTTTTTCAATGGAAACTTTTATTCATTAATATATCGTCAATTTTATTCTTATAAACGTATACCATTGACTACAACAAAACTGACAATCATGGTTATAAATCTATCCAGTTTTGTATATCAAAGCAATTTAATTTCGACTTAAGTGTCAGTTTTTTTCTGGAAACAATCTATCTTTTAGATATTTTTCATTTTCTTTGAAACGAATTTGGTGTGGTCTCAGAAAAATGCGGCAGAGAAAACGAAGTATAATTGTTTTACCTTTAATGAACGTTAACCTTTAGACGTTTATGGATACGCAGACCATAATTTTGTAGACCATAGCAGTCGCTCCTGCAGCATTTGAAGTTATGTATATTATGATCCATATAAAATATACTACGGCTAAAGCTTGCATAATTATATCTGATATAAACGGCTTCAATATATGAATATATAGTTGGCATACTCCTGCATTTCCTATATTTCGATGAACATACTTAATATGTAAGTACAAACCAAGCTTATCCATTAAAACAATCCTTCATACATCACAAACCATTTAAACTACAATAAGGTGCATTAAGTAGTTCAGCATTTTTTTTTCATCTGAATAAAACGGAGTTATTTATTCACTAATGAAAGCAGTAACAAATTGAATGAACCCATGATTTGCATGTTGTTGCTTCAAGAACTAAATCTCATTCGGTTTGCTTACGTTAATTTGGTGAGTATAATACATGAAAACTCATTTGCATTCGCAAGCAATATAAGCTAATCTGATATATTTTCGCATTACTTTAAAAAGTACATTTGTGTCGTTTGTATGAGGAACGCTACGTCGATGAAATGCAATGATAAACCAACTCGCTAGATATGTAATGTATTGGCTTGTTGTTTTTACATTTCGTGTACAATGTTCTATTGATTAATCTACGTGTATGTTATATTGAATATTTAAAAATTGTGTTATATAATGATACTCTTCATAAATAGTTTTGCAATCTAAAATTGGCATGAAGTAATCAAAACGGCGATAACTTAGACCGATTGTTGGCTCCTCAAAACAAACATGAAGAGAAAAGGATGGCAACAAAGAATTTAGTACAATATGGTAATGCAAACATGTGTTAAGTGTGAAAAAAGGTAGCACGTGATTGGAGCAGAACATGTACATGTACATGACGTAATCCGTGTGTGAAACTACCATCATTATCACCACATACTGATGTGATGCACTTTCTAGCCTTGGTGGCGAAAAGATATATTAATATAACCCTGTATAGAATCTCGCGTTGTCAATTTGGAAGTTTCAAGAAAATACGTTTGTTTGGCTTACATCTATTTAGTTAAGCTTGATTTCACAATCAAGATATTTTACAACAAACTTATTAAACTGATAAACATGTGTTAAAAGTGTATCCGTAGTATGTGATTAGCATGTTATTGATTTAAGTACTGCTTCTCAACTCAAAAGAGTAGAATATATAAATGCCAAAGTTTCTAAGTACTTTTCTGTTTGTTGTTTGAAGTAATTATATGAACTGATGCATACTTGGTCTTGTGCGAAAAAACTTTGGTATATATTTATCTCGTAAATCTTAATATAAATCGCATTCCATAATAAAATTGTATTTATCTTCAAGTTTATCACAGAAGAAGCATGTTCTATTTTCAACTGGTGTAACTACTGGTTTACTTCATCGACCTGATTCAATATGTAGTCTATGTGATGACACACGTTATTTTGTTATACAAATGCGAAATTTTGTAATGTTAACAAGGTTAAGGTATTCTTGGAATTCAAAAGATTTATTATGTATTAGTAAGGATAATACTAAATTGAAACAGAATGATATGTTAAAAACAAGAAACAATGGTATTGTAAAACGAAGTCCAAACTTAACGCTGTTATCTGTTTGAACAAATTTAGCTATTGCCATTCGATTTTTGTTTACACATACTTTTGAGTTGCTTATGGCCGATATAACAGCGCCATATTTTTCAAAATCATATAAATCTATATAAATCACTACATACTGATTGTTACGCGTATTTATATACAAGTACAATTAATTCACCAACACATTTGCCATGTCAACACTATCCTAAGAAAATTATGTTGGCAGATGTAACAAGGTCTCAAAAGAGGGACATGTGGTAACATTTCGTATGTGCGACGGGGCCAGGTTTCTAAGCACTCAAAAAGATTAGAAATCATCTTACCCATACTTTTGATCGCGAATAACTCGTGTATCATTAGTTTGTAGTTAAGTTATCAATTGATTGAGATTGAAAGGTAAAGTTCGCATTCTTAATTGTTTTACATTTGTGAATCGGATGTTAATATATGTGCAGAATCCAAACGTAGTATGTATCATATCCCTTGATGTGAACATTATCAACACGATATGTGCAAGTAATAATTCAAAGTAGTTTCAATGAACTATCTGCAGCCTGATAAATGGCCTTGATAAACAATCATTAGCATACCGAAATATGCTTAATCTTTCTGTGTTGTTCCAATTTCGTAGAACTCAATATACGATTTGTCTCGGTAAACTCTAATAAGTAAGAATTATTTGTTAGAACGTTGTGATATTGGTTTGCTCTGCATGATAGCCCGTACAATACCGTTGGTCATGAATATATCACGTTTGATGGTCAGAGAAAATTGAGAAGATATTGTATTATTTATAATGATATTACTATCCTCATTTAAATACAGCTAGTGTCAACTTGTGAGTACGAATACCTTTACTCCTAATATCTTTCTTTAGTTCAGTAAACAGGAGGAAAATGGTAACTCTTCGTAAACTTACTGCTGCGTAGCAACACGCATAACAATGGGCCGAGAGTGGAACAGTTGACTGCCATACCCGAAAGTTAAAATAAATACCGCTCGGCCAAGAATGTTTAATCGTTTGTGTTTAATTACATAATTAGCGTGTTTATGGGTTAAAATCACTGTTACATATTTTAACCCAAATAACAATGCAATCAACTCCATGACAATATGAGAGTGTTCAGAATGTGCCATAATTAATACATGTGTTAAAGTAAGCGAAGGTCAGTCATATTTTTATTGCAACGAATCATATTCTGTTGCGAATAATTTGTCATTGCATGAATCAATCCGGCTCACTGGAAACTGTATTCATTAATATATTGCCAATTTTATTTTTATGACGTATACAATTGACTACAACAATACTGACAATCATGGTTATAAATCTATCCAATTTTGAATATCAAAGCAATTAAATTTCGAGCTTAGTGTCAGTTTTTCTGGAAACTGGAAAAGAATCTTTATTTATCTGTTTTTCATTTCCCTTGAAACGGATGGATTGGGCGTGGAGTCAGAAAAAAAGCGGTAGAGAAAACGAAGTATAATTGTTATTCCTTTAATGAACGTCCACCACTGCCGTTTATAGATTGCAACTTGGACACGGAGTTCATACTTGTGTAGACCATAGCAGTCGCTCCTGCAGCATTACAAGTTATATATAAAATGATCCATATGAACTTTACTACGGCTAAAGCTTGCATACTTTTATAAACGGCTTCAATATATGAATATATAATAGGCTTACTCCTGCATTTTCTATATTACGATAAACATAACTTATCTTACAAACCAAGCTTATCCGTGAAAACAATCCTTCAACAATCACATACCATTTGAACTTCAATTTGGTGCATACAGTAATTCAGCATTGTTTTCCATCTGAATAAAAGGGAGTAATTTATTTCACTAATATAAGCAGTAACAAATTATGTGCGTGTATGCGGAATTCATGAGCTTCGATTAATATTCGGCGTTTGTCGGATTAAGTCAATTTCATTTTTTATCTCATATGATTTGTAAGTGAACTTTGTCATGGAACAGATTAATTGCCAATGTGTGTTGTAATAGTGACTACATTGCATCATACAAATGTCAATTGCAGCTTGTTTTCGTGTTTTACCAGTTGATGACGCCATTACTTGTTCGCACTTAATAAGAACACAAGACACTCACAAAATGGGGGATAATGGATAGATACCTCTATACAAACTTGGCGATATTTGAACAATGTATGACGTTGTTTCACCAATATTCCCCTACTGCGCGTATATGTCTTCTTTGGATTGAAAAAAGAACCGAATCATGCCCGTTGGTCCATTAAACCACATCGACCCGATACGTAAGTTCAACATATGACTTCAGTGGGTTAATGATAGTTATTGATCCAGATTCCGTAAACAAGAGTTATAATTATCGACTTACTTAACTTCTAGCTTGAAGTATGTCCATTATGCTTTTGCTCGGTACTTATTTCCCGTAAAAATTCGTTGAAAGGAGGTTTCGTAAGGGTTTCAGTGCGAGTGAATGTAAAGGCTTACTATGACTAAGTTTTGATTTATACTTGTAGATACAAAGTACGATCAAGCTGAAACTAGTTTATTGGCCATACCGTTTTTATTGCGTGCAATAATAAACACGTATCAAATTTAGGCTACACATAACAATGTTGAGTGTATTTATGTTCTCAAATATTGGTATTCTTAAACAACATCGCATCTGTTTAAAGAATGGCAATGGCTTGCGAAGCATTCGCAAAACGGTAGTAAATGACTTTGACATTACGATCTGCGGATTTGCCTTTAGGCAAATATCGAAACAGCACTGGTAAGTCGAAAAAATAGTTCAATAGCCAGTGATTTTGCAGGAATAATACACGTTATGCTTTATTTTTATTACACAATAACTTTAACTGCAGGAAACACATTGTATAGTAACAAAATATTACGGATCGTTGCAAACCTGACATAAGTATGCAGTGTAATTCCTTTTGCTCATCAAATTAATTAATTATAATATTCAAAATATCATGTCTACATGACTTTTATGGAAGACATGATATGTGGACAGACTTACTGTACATTTTAACAGAATCTTAATGAGAAAAAAAATGGGTTAACTATTTAATATTTCATTGCGATGCAGACATATAATTAAATAACGTCTGCAACAATATATAGTAAGTTGTATTTACTGCTCGTCCTGTTTTTTTTCTTAAATCAAACTATGTATACGTAGGGATAAGACTCAATTAAAAAAGAATGATATGTTACAAATTAGAAACAATGATATTGCGAAACTTAGTCCAAACTAAACGCGTTTAACACTTTTAATAAATTAAGCTTTTACAATACGACTTATATTACACATACATTTGAGTTGCTGATTACCGATGTGACAGCCTCATAGTTTTTCAATCAATGTAAATTCTCAGGAATGCATCGAAACCAAGTGCGTTTGTATTTTATGTCTAAAAGCTCGCTATCACCCGTCCTCTTCAAACATTCGATTGTAAATTACGCGGCTGTATAACACATAACACACTATGACACGACCTATATCTAGCACATCCCGATTGCCCGCATAAACACGTATTGTCATTTGCACTGATTCGCTAAATCATACAGAAAGTTATGACGAGAATTGTGTTGCATTAAACATATTTGTATTTAGTAAATACACGAGAAGCCATTGATTTCGAAATTGTTAATGTTTATCGCACCAGCTTGTTTATATTGGTATATTGAAACAAAAATAGCATACTAGTAGTCTACACAATCAATATTGTTTGAAACAATACAAGAAAGATAAAATAGCAGGCTTCAACGGAATTTAAAAACTGATTGTATTCTTTTCTGACGAAAATTAATCATGAATCATATGTGTATGGATATAGATTATGTTTGATTTAAATGCTATACATACTATTGGATATAAATGAATGTAGCGCCTGTTATTATTATTACATTTGTAGCAAAACAAAATATAAGCAGCATGCACATATAGGATCTGCTAAGTAATATTGGTATCTGTTAAATAGACTAAATAATCTACTATTTCAAAAACAGTGGACATGCAAAGTATAGCGATGTGATATGTGATTATGTTCTTTTAATTATGCCATCTTACCTTTTTGTGATTGTCTTGGCCATTCTTATGAGTGTTGTTGTTGTTTTTTTTTCCCAAATAAAGACACTCAATTTGAAAATGTTGATAAAATCGACCCATAATATTTTTATATGATTTCACTTCACTATTTAATATTTGACCCAAATAAAAAAATGAATTCAACATTTTTTCAAAGACCGTATGCTTGTGGTCAGAATGTTTACGTTAACGTCGGTCAGTCATGATTTTACTGCAACCAATAATAATCTGATGTGAATAAATTCATAGTGCATGCATCAATATTGTTCAATGCAAACGTTATTGATTAATATAGCGCCAGTAATACAAAATTGAGTATAACATAGACAACAAAATTACTGAATATCATAATCAAAAATCTATCCAATTTCGTTTATCAAAGCAAATAAAATGCGAGTTTAGTCCCAGTTGGCTTGGTTTCTGAAAACAATTGTACATTTAAGCTATTATTGATGTTCGCTTGGAGTAAGGAAAAAAAACGGTAAAGAATCCGAAAGCATAATTTTTATTACGCCAACAGTTTGACTTGTACAGATTGCGAAATGGACATATACGTAAATATCGATTAAATCCGCTGTTATATATTTATTGGCAAGAATTACTGTTCCAATATAGTATACTAAGTTCAGTTTACATCTCTTTCAGAATTGATTACAAACATTTATGAATTTAATATTGTCCTCTACATCATCTGTATAAACCAGAGTTATTTATTTAACCAATGTAAACAGTAACAAATTGAATAAACCCGTGATTTGCATGCTGTTGCTTCAAGAACTAAATCTAATTCGGGTTGTCTACGTTCATTTGGTAGAATCTTATACCGGATAACGCATTAGTATTCGCAAGCAATATAATTTTATCTGATACTTTTTCTCATTAATTTAAAAAGTCAATTTGAGTTGGTGGTATTAACATTCCTACGTCCACACCCCCTGTACGTCGATAATCCAAACTGAGTAGGATAATTCAAACTGAAGAAAAAAAGGCGACATAAATAAAGACTCCAGTCATTTATCTCTAAGAACACGTGTATTTAAGGTACATGTAAGTTGTGACATAATAAACGTTTATTTTTTATAAAATGTTATTTGTCGGATACAATGCGCTTATAAATTCATAACAATTAAAAACAATTACGTCAAAATAACATGAATATGTTTGAAATCTGGAAAAAGCAAATGAAATTGTCGAAAGTTTTAGGCCAAAAACAAATATAATCGAATGTTTTTAATGTTTTAATGCTTGGACTTATGTATTAACCTTTCATATATGTATGTACAAAATTTGATTGGCGTAAATGCTCGAAAACGCAATATATTCGTATTTGTTTGGGACAAGAATATACAAATTGGATAATGACCTAACTAGTGTATGGATAATTCCAGACTATTTTGAGTTTGGTTATTATCCACAGAAATGTTCATATCAGTTTGGATTTATCCATAAACTTTTATACCCGTCCTGCAAACACATGATTTTAACACAGAAACACACTAGGTGTTAAAAGTAAAATTTTAAAGGACATTCATGATATAATTTGGCATATCTCTGTTACAGTTTCGTTCGCTCTTTTGTCAATTAACGTGTAAATAATTTAACACATAGGTCGCATTTAATGAAAATTAGCATTTTCCGAAGACAAATTTATCGTTTTTTACTAGAAAACTATTAAATCGTTGCAAAACTCAAAACGCATGTGTGCGTCAGACATTCATTATCACATGTGTAGAACAATTACGTCCTTATAGTTACTAAATTATCAAAAATGATAAAATAATCAACTACCTTTCAGTTTCAGTTTCAGTTTCGGCCAACATTTTTTTCTTCAGTTTGAATTATCCAACTCAGTTTGGATTATCGACGTACAGGGGGTGA
>VMBQ01002359.1:6215-32246 GCA_007657795.1 Dreissena rostriformis
ATATATATATAAATATATATATACATGTGTTTGATCTAGGCGTGTGTAGATACTAACACTCTCCGATCCCATTTTGCAAATAAGTAGTTGATCGTGAATACATAATAATCTTATCAACTTATGATCACATGAACGATAAACATGAACAATAACTCCTGTGCATTCTTACGGAATCCGGATAGGGCCAAGTTGATTGTCGCGTGTCGACCTTCGAGGTCGACACACGACATTCAAGCGACATTCTCTCGTCGCACGATACGACGCGTGACAATCATGCGACAATTAAGATATGAGTGTCGCATATCGCGCTGGGTTTTAGAAAAAAAAATATTGCAGAAAATCTTGACTGTCGACTGAATTGTCGCGCGTCGTATCGTGCGTCGTGAGAATGTCGATTGAAAACATCGAAGGTCGACACGCGACAATCAACTTGGCACATCCGGATTCCGTACATTCTAGTATGTGTACTAGTACATTGCTCTCCCTTGACATGGCAATTAAACTGCATTAACTCATTATCCGAAGCAATGCCAAGATAACCGAAGTCAGTGGTTGTCTTTTGATGGTGCTTTTTGTTCGGCGTCAAAACGCATGTACCTGAGCCTCGCTCTGGGAAAACAGGGCTTAATGCATGTCCGCTTTTATTTTGCTTTAAGAAAGTCTCTTCTAAGCGATAATAAAGTTAAGCCGGAATGTGTCGACCCTGATCAGCCTCTGCGGACTGCGGACACTTGACGCAGATGCATTAAACCCCGTTTTCCCAGAGCACGGGTCTATTGGTTTATATTTTAAGTTTTTAACTGAAAGAAACTTTTGAGAACGATGGTAGCACTATGGCCATTGTTTTCCTTATTCGGATATGAAAGCTTGTAAAATCGGTTAAACAGACGTTAATGTGTGCACTATGTATTACTATGGAACGGTATTTAGGTAACAATTACATCATTCGTGGTGAATATTTACATTATGACTGATGTTTTTTCTAATATGCTTCATGACAATTCCAACATGCTGGTTTTTGATTCGTTTATACTTGATGATTGTTGCAACATTACATCATTCATGGTGAATATTTACATTATGACTGATGTTTATTCTAATATGCTTCATGACAATTCCAACATGCTGGTTGTCTATTCGGTTATACTTGATGATCGTTGCAACATGCTTGGTGACTATCCAATGTTTGTGTGTTCATTATTCCTGAAACCAGTCGTAATCTGTTTTGCCACTAAGCGTCATTAACAACGGCAGTTAGCAACAGGCAGTAAGCAGAATGCAACTAAGCAGAATGCAAGTTACCAAATTATGACAGCAGGTGGCGCAAGTTTATTTTCCGTATGTTGAATAAATTACTTTTCGGAAAAACGAGAAAACATCCGAACCATTTTGACTACTATACTGAATAAGCTGAATTAGTTCCCTTTGTGTTATAATCTCCATTAAACGAAATACGTTTATTATTGCTATTAAGACCAGTAGGCCTACACAAAAAATTCCATACAGGCGGAAAGTGTTGTCCCTTATTAGCCTGTGCGGACTGCACATGTGCATGCATTAAGGCCAGTTTTTCCAGAACGCACATCATATTATTGATGATTGCTAGTTATTGGGCAAAAACTGTATGAAGACTTCCTGCTATTTGTGGCTTCCATTTACGGTCATGACTGATGAAAGTTTATGGTTAGCTTTTAATTGACTCATAAAGACTAGCTAATTAATTGGAAAACATTTTTTCTTAGAACAATCACATTCATATTGTAATTTACTTTCTGAACAAACTGTCATTGTCAAATTGTTCCAGCTGGTAAGATCTGAATTCATTGTGTAGATGTCTCCTCATAGTTTGAATTGAATTTTGGGAAAACAGGGCTTAAATGACTTTCTTGACATTTTTTTCTGTCCCTTACTTGATTATGTTGATTCATATTTCTCTACAGCTACACATGCTTTTGTTAAAATTATGGACAAGTGCTTGAGATCCGTATGCAACCAATCGAGACATACATTTTATTCTAGAAATCAACTTTTTTATATTACAGACAAGTGTGCATAATTTATTTGAGTATATTATCCCCCGCCAAAGGCGGAGGGATATTGTTTTGGAGTTGTTCATTCGTCCATCCTTCCGTCCGTCCGGCACTTTTGTGTCCAGAGCCATATCTTGGAAGTGCTTTGGCGGATTTCATTGAAACTTAGTATAAGTGTATATATGGTTAAGAGGATGATGCACGCCAAATGGCATTGTACACCATCTGTTAATAACGGAGTTATGGCCCTTTGTATATATTCTGTGTCAATGCAACATGTGGGGGTATACATCACGTCTGTGACAAAGCTCTAGTTTTGCGGGGTATATCGATTAATGAATTTGCTTGTTTGCTTATGGGTTGGCGAGATATAAAAGATCAGTTTAACTAAATATTGTGCTTGAAATGTATATAATTTATTGGAATACTGAATTAAAAATATTATTTTATGCTTTACGTTATTTGCCGTTGATTGTATTGCGTTTTTATCTGTTTATTTTTGTTGAAGGTTTCATCGTTATTGCAAACAAGATTGTGTTTTGAACTTTTGATGCCCCCGAATGTGGGCATATAGTGATCGCAGTGTCCGTCTGTCTGTCCGTCTGAAATTTCGTCACAGGTTTTAGGTTAAGAAAAATGTGGGAAAATGGGGCATATATCATCCTATGGTGAAAGGCCTTGTTTTTCATATAAGTAGATAAGGTACATGTAGGTCCTTAAACATTATTATTATACATAAATTTGTCTCTAAGAGGTTTATATAAAATTTCTTACAGCATTTATAAGACATTGATATTGTAGAAAATTAACCTTTGTTCTAAGTTGGAAGTCCAACGAATCTTTTGTGATAAAACAATCTCTGTCTATCAATATGTCTCTAACAAATCTTATACCTTTTTCATACAAACATTTAATATATATTAAATCATTATTTATTTTGAACTTATCTTTGTAAAACAAATGCATATCAAGAATATTCCAAAATACTTAATAAATTTCGGCAGTGAATCCGTTATGTCGCTCCTCATATGTTTTAGCGTACGCTTAAATTGAATAAAACTGAAGAATTTCTGCATTCGGCGGGTATACCAATTCATCGCATTGGCTTGTTTCCTTGCTATCATTAGAGATGTATTATACTGTTTTCTGGTCATCTGTTTTCCTTACCATCACGAAACTGTTATCTAACCATTTTTTCCCCTAACTATTACAAATAACAAATAAATACGCAAAATTGTCTTGATTTATTGTTATAAGTTCCAACGGCCCTATAATTTAAAAATCACCTTATTTTAATTAATCCTTAATAATCTGAATTCAATACAACCAATATATGTTAGATAAAAGACAGTCTTTCCAGAAAAAAATCTTGCTACTTTTGATACCAGGCTTAAGCGTTCTTGAGTTATCATCCGGAAATCATTTTACTGCTTCAGGTCTCTGTGACCTTTACCTTTGACCTAGTGACCTGAAAATCAATAGGGGTCATGTATCAGTCATGACCAATGTCCCTATGAACTTTCCTGATCCCAGGCTTAAGCGTTCTTGAGTTATCATCCGGAAACCATTTTACTACTTAGAGTCACTGTGACATTGAACCTTGACCTAGTGACCTGAAAATCAATAGGGGTCATATGCCAGTCATGATCAATGTCCCTATGCACTTTCCTGATACCAGGCCTAAGCATTCTTGAGTTATCATCCGGAAACCATTTTACTGCTTCAGGTCACTATGACCTTGACCTAGTGACCTGAAAATCAATAGGGGCCATTTTTCAGTCCTGATCAATGTACCTATGAGAGCGCAGGCCTAAGCGTTCTTGAGTTATCATCCGGAAACCATGCGGTGGACGGACCGACCGACGGACGGACCGACATGTGCAAAACAATATACCCCCTTTTCTTCAAAGGGGGAGGGATAATAAAATGCTGCCGATCGGAAGTATCGAGTTATAAGAGACTATCATATTATATCAAGATACGAATCATCACACACTTATAGTGAAATGAAAGGGAGCTAACCCCTGAATTCAAATTACAGAAACTGAAACATGAACAACAGAGTTACCTTTCTTCCAAATACCATAAAGTTATATCGAGGGGTAAAAGCGAAACAGCTCTAAGTGCATTTTTCAAAATTGTTCAGGAGAAGATTAAAACTGTATCAAAACAATAGTTCAAACAATGAAGGCTATATAATTTCAAGTTTTATTGATTATAGTCTGCTCTAATCACAGGTTTTTAAAACATGTTTGTATTTTCACAAATAAAGAAGTTGTTTGAAAAAATGTCACTTAGACCTTTTCGCACTGAAATTTTTTGTACTTGACATTAAGAGCAAAAAAGCTCTAAGTGATTTTCAAACTTACTTAACCCTTGTTGTGCTGAATTGTTTAATGAGGTAATATATCCCATTGCTGACTTATTTAGTCCTGATTATGCTTAATATACCTACTTCACTTGTGTAACATGTTAAGTTAGTTTCAACTGTCCAATTCAGAAAAAATTGCCTCATGAAATGGTCACAAATTGCTCTTGACGATAAACATACAGTATATAAATTTTATTAATCGGTTGCCATGGTAACCATAAAAAATATTGACAAAAAACTAGATATTTTTGTTTTAATCATCTTTATAACACTTTACTTGGCCAGCTTCACCCTTACTTTTAACAGGACATCTATATATGCATTCACATATGTTGTACCTGTGTTAAGTTTGGATATAAGTTTAAGTTTAAACCTATTTATTTAAGCTCGATTGCATCGAAAGCCTTAGGCTTATATTCACGCTCTCGAGTCCGTTTCCTGGGACTATAACCAGTACTTGGTGTCTTTTGGGGATATCAAAGGAACGCTCCCAGTGGGGTTCGAACCCATGACCTCCTGATCGCTAGGCGGACACCATATCCACTACACCACGGCGACCCTGATATTGATTATACATATTATATAAATTTCATAATACAGTAGTCATAGTGAACAGGTTCTAAACCAACAAATGCACTCATAAAAAGATACGAACAGTAACTATATAACTTAGCTTTCTCTTATGAAAAAACATGGTCTGTACTGCAAATGTAGTTTAAAGTCTGTATTCATATTTGAGCATATCAATAATGCTATGAAGAAACACAATTAGTTATTCCCATAGCAACAGAACATGTTCTATTTTTCATATACATTCAAAATGTGGATTTTATAATACATTTTAGTAGACTCTTCGCCTATTATTTTATTTGCTTTGATGCTTTGATTCATAGATTTAAGTTAGTCCTTTAAATATTAAAAGTCAATAGTGTAAAAAACACATTTTTAAACAAACACAAAACATTATTCCAATGTCTTCTGTTCAGTAGCAAATATGACACAAAGGGGCGCAACTTCTGCTATAACATACAATTTCCTTTATACGCCGTAAATTTCCGTAGTTGTCCGTAGCATTTCGGAACGACTGTCAATTGACATCATTGTATCGTGCATGATTGTATGTTGCTTTGTGCTTGGGTGAAACTCACATCTTGTCATCGCGTTAATTTATTCAACGCATCAATGCTTGATTCCATTATGCACTGCGCCTATTGCACAAGTCTCTCTGCACAAACCGACATACACATACCCAGCATGCAATTTAACGAACAAGAATGGTGCATCTGTACACATGAATTATGATACCATTAAGCAGAATGTAAATAGACATTGGTGATCATGCAAGATGTAAGTGTCTACATACACATTGAAAGTACCATCAAGATTCATGACACAGTCATAAAGAAGGATGTACTTTTTACCTAAATACCGTTCCATATATTACCTTCAGACTGTTTTGTTCGATGTCGTAATATTTTATTCCAACACATTTACATGGTGGGAATATAATTACCTGCATGGATGTATGTTATGTTCAGGCGTGGCATTTTCATGGATAATAGAAAGATAACGATAAGGCGTGCATTTGTTTTCACTTATTCTGTTACAATATCAACACAAGATTAAGAAGTCGAGCATAGGACAATCATTATGTTAGACGTTAGAACACTTAACATGATAAGATATCTGTATATTATCTATATTATCATTATTATTATTATTATTATTATTATTATTATTATTATTATTATTATTATTATTATTATTATTATTATTAGATTCGGGCCACACAAAGTGGAAGGAAATATACCATTTTTCTATTTGAATTTAAAAAGTAAGTAAGTGGACAACCCTGTGTGTCAGCTGGGGCGGTAAGTTCCACTGTAACCCACCCCCGTTAAATCCGTCTCTGGTAAGAGAAAGTCATTTCTTTTGCCTTCTTATCCAACATAGCAATAATCAAAGTTCAATATGTTTTTTTCTACATATTTTTCGGTTGAAAGAAAAAATGCGTCAAATAATAAATATTTTACTATGCTATTTCGTCATAGATTATGACGTCACACGACGTTATTGACGTTATTGACGTTGTTTCCATATCATTGCAACGATTTTAAAGCGTAGTCGCTTTGTTTCGCAAAAAATCAAAAATGCCTTCACTGAAGGAGATAAAAGATCTGTGACATTTCCGCAGCGACGTAGACGGGGCACTGCCAGTGTGATCCCTAGCAACGTTGCCGTACCCCTTGCCGTGCCCGTTGCCGTGCCCCTTGCCGTGCTTGTTGCCGTGCCCATTGCCGTGCCCTATGTCGTGCCCCTTGCCGTGCCCCTTGCCGTGCCTGGCGCTCCTGTCGCGGCCTCTGTTACAGCCCGAAATGTTCGGCGTCCAGCGCCCTTTAGGTCCGGGCCCGGGGGCGACTGCATTGATGTGAGTATAAATATTATAGAAACTACCTATATAATACTGTAATTTACATTTTGAATTTATGTGCAAAGTAAATTTCAAATTTTCTCAAAATGTGTCAAATTTTTGCCAATCACAAAGAGTATGAATAATAGACCACACATGTGAAATACCCACCTTTATGGTTTGTAATAGCTTACAAAATGCACTATCGAATCAAAGGATGTATGTATGTATTTTTCATGCGGCGCTGCTCACATTGGTAAAAACTTTGTTAAAGACACACTTAACGTCCTTGTATATATGTAACTTTTTAAAACCATTTCGTGGTATTCATGTCCGGCTTCTAAGCCACGGGAAGCTATAACTAAAGGAACTACAATGGTGTTGCACATTTCAGGCTGAGTTCGATTGGGAAATTGACAACGAACCCAGAGAAAGAATTCCACGCAGACTCAGAGTAAGAATTATCATATAATTATCATATACTAGCGTTTATCATTGTTTTGAATTGAATGTGCGGAAAGGAAAAAAATGTATACCGTAGAACTAACATTAATAGACGAGGCGTTATTATTTTGCATTAATATCGGGGTCAACAACCAATGACAAAATTCCTTATTTATTAACAATTGTGCATTATCTTCATTTAAACACTTATAAGTTTATACACCAGTTTAAAAAAAATGAGACGCATAATGGGAACGCCTGCGACCGGCGGGCTGGCGGGCGGGCGGTCGCGCAGCGTCTTGGAAATTGGCGGCGTCCACGAAACGGATGCTCGCTCAATATTAAATAATAAAATAAAAATAATAAATTGGCAAGGTACGATAACCAGCCAGATCGCATGAATCACTACACAATTATGGCCCACGAATAAAAAAAGGTATTCGCACAATAAACTATGTCCTTTCTCTAAATATTCTAGTTTTATTCGTATTATCTTCAAATATGGCTACAATGACATACGACACACGAGCACTAAATTGTACGGTGGTATAAAGGCGACATGCACTCCTCTTTTTTAAATGCGCTCCTCTTTTTTCTCTCTCGTTCCCACGACATACTAACTCGAGGGAACGACTTACTTAATCGTTGGAACGCGTTAGCCATGTCTATATTGTTTAATGCACCCCTCCTTTATTTACTGCACCGCTCTTTTTTTCATTGCACCATTGAGGAGTGTATGTCACCACAATGTCACCGTACTATTTAGTGTTCGTGGGTGGTATGAATAGATATCGTTGCGGGAAATAACAATGGAATATATTGTGTAACAAACAAATAAAAAAGAGCATTTTGTATCTTGTTAAATCAATGTTACCATTTTTTATAGGTTCACTTTATTTTACGATTTTTTTCAAAATATTCGTTGATTTTTAGTGTTTATGGGGCTTTAATAATGAAACAAATCAATTTAGGCTACATGAAAGCAGGTTTACCGCATATACACCATTTACACACATCGAGTGTCGCGATTCAGTAAGACTGAGTCATTTATTGAGTGTGTATATTTCGAAGTTTATGAGGTCCTTCCGGGCCAGAGGCCGCAATATGTGAAGATCCAGAGTGTGTACCAGCACTCATACCTAATTTGCTTAATAGACGCACGAAAGTTGGGACGCATTTTTAATTATAGCTGTAATTTCCAGCTATTTAGTTTTTTTCTTAAGTAATTCAATATAGGTGTGGTCTTATGCTGTGGGGTGGGAGGGGGGAGGGGGGGGGGNGAAATGTTAACGATATAATATATACCAATGTAATTACAGCACTTGTCTGAAGACCACAGGGCTGCATATCCGGAAAAACTCCGCTATTTCCGTCGCCTCATCTCCGAGATGGAAGCCAACCTCATCTTACAGAGCGTCTGCCACCATTACAATGACAAGGGCGAGAGCTACGGGGTCGCTTTGTTTGCCAATCACTGAATACACTATACAGACATTTATGTGTTCACTTTTTTAATGATTTGATTGTGAATTAAAGAAAACAAATATTTATAACAGACGCAACAATTTCACCTATTCGAACAATATGATTTGATTTTGTGCTTTGCACAACGTATTAATGTTTTTCTAATTGTCAAGATAATAAATGTAAATGTTGTATTTGGTTCAGTTCTACCTTAGCTGATAAATGAGCTAATAAGCCGTTAGAACACTTAAAATGATATACATACAAGACAAGTAATGCATTTCTTTGTAATACTCGTGAATATAAACAAGACAAATACGCGACAGTTATTTATTAAACATAATGCAGCGAATGAGATCTTTAGTATATAAATAAAGACGAAATAATCAAATGTTACCCAACTTACATTCATTCAAATTTTCGTTGCGTAAAGGGTGGCGCTCTTTAGAATATATCGCTTCACAGCCGTATCCGCTAACTCCCTGAAACATGATGGTCCCCATTCGAAATGCCGAACCTACATTTTTTGACATTTTGGGATTTTTGCATTGTGTAGGGCTGGAAATCAGTGCGCATATGCCCAGAAAATGGCGAATTGTTTAACCAATCAGAACATGACAAATCGGTCATATGAAAAAATGCCGGACTGTGATTGGTGGAAATAAAAACTATGCAAAAATGCGACGCTGAATATTATTGTAACTATAAAAAATATGCAAAAATGCGAAGCTGAATATTATTGTTTTTGTAAAAATAGCCCTCCTGAAAAGTTATGTTTTTGTAAGTTCGGCATTTTGAATGGGGAATATTATGCGCCTATCAAATACCAATTTCCAACTGCACAGTCAGCTAGAGCGTGTTAGACCGTAGACCAGACACAAAGACACCATGCATACGTGCAATGACCTGGATTTTTGCATGTGTACGCAGTTGCCCGCAAAAATGAAGTCGGACAAACAGCTATCGTTAGCACTTATCCACGCATACACATGGCCATAACAGTTGACTTTGTTTCTTTTAAGGATTAACACGAATGAACAACTTGCAGTGAATTGCCTTTCGATGCTCTCTGTTAACTCCCCGCTCGTTAAAAAGAACACATTTACAAAAAATGGTTTAAGCTTCATCAATAAACAAGTCGCATAACTAAGTGTTACGAAGACGACGAACGTTGAGTTAAAGAAATAAAACACATGTATTCCAAATAAAAAAAACAACAACTAAGCCTTGACGAATCACCTATCATTTCAGTAAAAGTACAGGTATTCGGTTCGCTATCAAGTACATCGAACTCAACTCCATTCAACAAGAAGATCTTTACATACCAAAACAAAAATTGTTCTTTTTATCCTTTGATCATATCTAATTTAAACCTTGAATAAGGTTATAACATGCATATATACTACCTGTAATTGTATACTAACATTTTGGTGGTAATGTTATGGTTTAGGAGAGAAATAAGCCATACATATGCTAATATTATTACAGCGCTATCTCTGTATTTGCGGAAACCATCCATCGAAAACAAAGGACCTTAAAGATCTAAACTGTTTTTCTAACATAAACTATAAATACATTTGAACGTGTATACCCATCACACCTTATGGCAAGCGGTTCGACGCATAATCCAAAGAAACTAGGTTTTTTATGAGAACTTAGGTTCTCATTCTGAGAACCTAGGTTCTCATTCTGAGAACCTAGGTTCTCGCTTGAAGATTGCACATACACGTAGCTTCCAGAACCCACGTGTTTATTTGATATCATAGGTTTTCACCAGAACCCAAGTTATCATAAAATGTGCATCAAACGGCGATAGCCTAGGTTCTTATTTGAAAACCAAGGTTCTGGTAAGAACCTAGGTTCTCAGAATGAGAACCTAGGTTCTCATAAGAAAACTAGTTTCTTGGGATTATGCCTCGAACCGCTTGCCATAATCCGTGGTTTTTATTTGGGAACCATAGTTCTCATGATAACCTAGGTTCCCAGAATTACACTGTGAAAAACATAGTTCTCATGACGAGAACTTAAGTTCTCATCTTTAATACTAAATCCGTGGTTTTCATTTGGGAACCATAGTTCTTATGAGAACCTAGGTTCCCAGAATTACGCGTCGGACGGCGTAAACTTGCTCGTTTGGAATACGGTACACATATTATTCAGGGAACAAAGAAATTAGGTTCTCATGAGAACCTAAGTTATCATTTCAAAACCCCGGTTTTAAAGCGGTTTGACGCATAATCCCAAGAAACTGGGTTTTTCATGAGAACCTAGGTTCTCATTCTGAGAACCAAAGTTCTGGTTTGATATCCAAGGTTTTCACAAGAACCTAGGTTCTTGCAAGCTTTTCGCGTCGTTCTCTCGGATATCCTAAGTTTTCATGAGAACACAAGATTTCATTTGGGATCATAAGTTCTGGTAAGAACCTAGGTTCTCAGAATGAGAACCTAGGTTCTCATGAAAAACCTAGTTTCTTGGGATTATGCGTCGAACCGCTTGCCATAACACCTAACGGGTGTTCTTACGGCGATCCTACGGAATACCGTTAGGGCCATCGTGGTTACACATTTAAATCCAGACGGCGAGAATGCGAGAACGCGATAGTACGATGGCGACAATGCGACAGTGCGATGACGACAGTGTGACAATACGATGGTGACAGTGCGATAGTACGATGGCGACAATGCGACGATGCGATAGTGCGATAATACGATGACGACAGTGCGACAATACGATGGCGACAGTGCGATAGTACGATAGTGAACGCTATCAAAATAAGGGTCGACTAGCTCCTTCGGTAGCTCGCTGGACTGCAAATCCAAGGATCGTGCGATCAGATTCCTGAACCACCACATAACTTTTGTGGAGATTTGTATTGAAATAACTCGTACGGCCATTTAGTCTTTACCTGTGATTAAAAAAGGGCAGTTGTCAGTTAATAGCGAAAGCATGAGCACTAAATACTATAAAAATCTGCTGAACTAGGAAAATGTTATCAGGTGAACACTGGTTGCCTTGATGTAAGTGAACAACTTTTGAAATCGGCTGAAATCCACTATTCCCGCCCAACCATCATACCCTAATACACCACTTCTAGTAGGGCTTTCCTAGTTCTGATTAATCAGTTAAATTTATAGGGAAATGTGTTATTCATAGCATGTATAAGTCAAAAGGAGTTACGCCGCAGAAAGCAGATAAGTGTGAAACATTAACTAAGGGCAATAACCATGATATCAATAGTAAGGGCTAGTACACTGCATCTCCCTTTAATGAAATCTATTTACCTATGAAGTTTCATGTTGATACCTCCGAAATATTGAGAGGGTTTTCTCCTCGACAAGGAACCCGAAGGTCAGAAGGAAATCAATATTCTAGCATTAAGCCCGATTACGTTTTTCTTGTGCTGGCGTATAATAAGAACACGATTTGTATATAGTCACAAACCATTTTTTTCATGAACCTCAAGTGATTATTATAAGGAAATTGTGGAAATATTGTTGTATTGTTGACAACTGTCTTAAAACGAATTTACTTACAAAACTGTAATAATTTGAAAAGTTGACAAACTATAATAACATGAAAAGAAAAAAAGATTTTTTAAATGTGCCTGCTCTTGGTTTTGAGCCAGTGACGTGTATTTATCAAAGCGAGCGTACTACTACTTTACCTATTTGGCTTTAGAATGCAATTGGAGTTTAAATGCTATGCCGCTTAAATCTCGTTTAGACGTTTTTAAAGAGACTTGTTCACAGATTTTGGCATATTTTGAAGTTTGTCATTAAATGCTTTAAATTGATAGATGTAAACATCGGAACTAAATAGCTCCAGTATAAAACAAGAAGAAAAAATAAAGAAAGGAAGAAAAGTAATCCACAAGGGGACTCGAACCACTGACCCTTGGGGTGAAAGTCTAGCAATCCTCGTAATGTCACAAAATATAACGACAACAACAGAACTCTTCAAATTATTCAATCGTCTCGCGTTTGAAACGCTTTATAATTTTCAGGTTTTAAAATCGTCAAAAGATACATATAATGGATTTTTAAGAGCATGGTAAATGTTCAGTATTACTGTTTCCTCGCAAATATCATAACTACAACCAAAATGTGCAGATCTCACACATTTTCATTTAATTTGGGCAATTTACCAAAACGTGAACATCCCTTTAAAAGTATTGGTGAAAAGCGTTACTAACGTGTAATTATGTTTTCCGATTTCTTTTGATGATAATATTGATGATGACATATTGTTTTAACATTTTTCTTAGCGAGGAGTGTTTTTTCAAGTATTTAAATATAATACATACGTTACTTTTTGATTCAATGAAAAATTTCTTTGAAAATCATCATTTTGCAAAACTCTCTATATGGCATTCTACGCCACCATACACATGCGTTTGTGTGCGGTTTAAAACCAAACCATACAATATAGAGCTATTACGAGCAATATACAAGATGGGTCATGCGATATGTATGAAAGAACTCGGCGTCACGTATTGTTGTATTATGCATACCCGGGTGAAATGTAGTATTGTCCTGTTCTGATCAGTTCTGCTTTGTATCGCGAGTTAAATAAACGTATCAATTACCTCTAATTACCCCACTCCCCACAAGTGAAATTTTTGCGACAAGTCAAACAAAACGCTACCGCCATTTAACAAAACTTAATCTCTGTGTCTGTGTTTTTAACAACTGAGGTACTGCACGCTGGGTATGCGGATACTTTGATAACGGATGGCACTTCGATAACAGAAAACAACAAAAGCCACGCGCGAGAGGTGAGTACTTAAGCTTTTTTGCATGTATGTTCTGTTCATTTGGTTTTCAGACACGGAACATTGTTTGGTCGATTAATGGTATAGCACTTCGTATTGCGAAGAAAGAAATTCGCGGAAAAACGGTGGATTATATTTAAAAAAAAAACACACGATAACATTCCATTGATAATCAGCATGAATTGGATGATCAGTACATATTTTAACAAAATATAAATACTTGGAAATAAATCAAGAACGTGCTTACAATTGGAAATAAAAGATCAATATGTCCATAGATGTAACAACATGTTACATTTAAGTTTACTAACGTATTTGAGGAAATTCAAATGTTTAAAGAGTCGCATGCACATTTTCCATGGGCACTTCGTTAACCGATCATCTCAGTGACAATGGCACTTCGATTCCCGATTACTCGGCACATTTTACCAGATATAACACGCTCTTTTGAGTGAATCACAAATGCAGAATTCGATGTAGAATACTGTTATAGTAAGCAGACAATACATAAAAATGTATGTACTTACGCAAATTCAAAACGAATTACCAAAACATGTTCTTATCCCTTTGGAATATGATTATGATTTTTTTTCAAAATATGAAAGATAAATGTGAAACTAATTCGATATGTCTGATGAGTAAAGTCTGTATGACCATATATTTATGACCATATATGAGTCAGTATATAAAACAGTTGGATAAGTTGCAAAGGACAACTATAGTTCTTCCAAATGTAATGTTTACCTTTTTTATAAAAACCACGACAAATATTTTTATATTTTTTCATTTTTTTGTTCAAGCATGTCGCAAGAATGATGTGTTCTTTGGATTTGGACAGTTGAGCTTTCACGGCCATCATGGCTCTATTGTTTAATATTTGAGGTGCGCTCTGTGTTAAGGGGATTAAATGCATGTGCGGAAAGGATCGTCCAAGATTAGCCTGTGCAATCCGCAGAGACTAATCATGGTTGACAATTTCCGCCTAAACTAGATTTTCGCAAAGAAGAGACATCCTTTAAGCGAAAAATACCATAGAAGCGGAAAGTGTCGTCCCTGATTAGCCTGTGCGGACTGCACAGGCTAATCTGGGACGACATTTTACGAACATGCATTAAACCCCATTTTCACAGAGCGAGGCTCATTTATATTTAACATCGAATACTCATTAGTCAGCTTACCTCAAATGTACATTCAGCCAGTCGTTCATACGAGTGGTTATCGTAGCATAGAGAGAACATTTTCTTTTTAATTGTGTGTGGCTACGCATTCGTATCGTCTTGATGATGTGATTCTAATGAGCACCAACGACATAGGATTTTATGAAGAACAAAGGTGTATTTGCCTCTTAAAGACCCCTTCACTATCGTTATCTAGAGCCCTGATATAAGTAAAAATAAACACGATTGTGTTGATCCTTATGATCCGTTGTATCTCTCTGAATCTAAAGTTACCACTCAAAAACAAGTTCATTGTGTAGACAATTATTTCCGATCGTCTCTTAAAATATATTTCTTCAGAAATAAGCATTTTAATCTCATTTGAAAATTGCAATTTTAATATTAATAGTATAAATTAATAGTAATGTGATTTTTGAAAACGAACAACGCCATTGGTTATATTTCACACGTGTTTGTAATTTAGTTATACATAGGTTGCCAATGTGTCGCGCTTGACTATGCAAATTTATTCATACTTCAAAATATTTGGTGAGAATAGCCATAATATACATAAATGCATTTTAGGTAGAAGATAAAACCTAGTTATCAGAGTGCCCAATTTGTTGAAAGTCTCCGTTATCAGAAGTACCCTTTATAGGGTATCAAAGTGTCTGCAACTTCATGTATACCACCTATTAAAACATGCTCTATCTTCGTTTATATTTCATTGAATACTATCAAAATTTATGTATGTGAAGCACAGTGATTACTCTTCATGCTGGAATAGCAAAAAATATCTTGCAATATTTCAAAGTAGTTTTATTTTGTTAAAATGTTTACTGTTCATCCAGTTCATGTTTTTTTCCGGCAGAATTTTCTATTTTAGGTCAAAAATCTACCATCCTTCCGTGAATTGTTTTCTTCTTAGTTTTCTTAAAAAAACTAATCTTTAGGATATAACTTTTTAAAAAACACTGAGGAACTTAACTCTCGCGCGTGGCTTTTGTTTTTATATGTTATCGAAGTGCCATCCGTTATCAAAGTATCCGCATACCCGGCATGGACTGGTTCAATTTAATGTCACATTATTGATTCCAGTAGACGGCGTTGCCAGTTGTTTGACGCACGGAATAAAGGTAGATTTAATTTGCATTATATGGAGCGTTAGAAATGAAATTTGTATAATTTATTTCGCTAAAATGCATTTACATTTTCTAAACAAAGTTTCAGGTTCATTTTTACAAGAAAAGTGTAAGTAGTTAACCGGTCGTTAAGTAATTTGAGCGGTTAACCAGTTAACTTGTTGCGTCTCTAACATATAGATACTAGCCTTCATCAGTGTCGATGTCATAGGGATTATATTTGACTTGTCTCATATTAACAAAAATAATTATACAAATGAGGATTGTCATGAAAAATGCATAACTGTTTACTCAAGAAACACCCACACATGTTAAAGAGTCAACAATTAACTATATTCAAACAACAGATTACTAAAACACACCTACAGAAAATACAAGCAATACACCAAGGACCACAGTTGTTAAAAGCCACCCTGCTGTATACCATTATATATTCACCATGCTTTAACTCAAAATATTCCAAAAAGCATATTAGCAAACGATAAGCTTTTAAATCAATAATCATATTGAATAAACAATGTGTGCTCTTAATTGACGTTCATTGTCGTGTATCGAGCTGTTTGGTCTTGAGTGTCGTGTGTCTGTGTGTAAATTTGTAAATGGACAGTGTCTTCTTGATCGGTAACAAAAACATTTTTTAATTTACAGCAAATAAACTCTGTGTTCTCAGTTGTTCATGCACTTGACATCGATCTATCGGGTATTACCACTCATCTTTTATTTAACCCACTGTTGCTAGACTTTAATATAATCGATGAGAGCACAGTCATTTCGCAATGTCTCGACACAGGACTTGCACTGTGTTTGGTCTTACTATTAGCGTTTTGGTCGTGTTCGGATTAGTTTATGGTTATAACAAAGCGCTTTCTAGACTAACGTACTTTGATTTTGGAAAGAACTTTAATGAAAGGTCTTCGTTAAGAGTTGTCGAAGGACCAAGTAAAACCGCCGTTGTTGATACTTCTACTGCAATTCGCTACTTGAGGATATTCGAAGGAAAGGGTAGATACAATTTGATTAACAAGAACGGGAATCGCGGATCGGGCTCCTGGTCCGAGTATGGGCAGGACAAGCGGGTCGATGACCTACTCAAGCAGCGCCGCGACGGCTTCTTTGTCGAGTTGGGTGGCTACAACGGAGAAACATCGTCAAATACGCTCTTTTTTGAGAAGAAAAGAGGCTGGTCCGGAATTCTTATTGAGGCTGATCCTACTTCGTACGGCGTAATGGTAACAAAGGACCGGAAATGCTTTATGTTGAACAGCTGCGTCAGCAACAAACATCGCGCCATGGACTTCACCATTGCAGATCAGTTGACGAGCTCGAACGTTTCCATGACAGATGAGCATCGGAAACGCATCCCCAACGTCCAGTCAATGGCCGTCATTACGGTGCAGTGTCATTCTTTCCGTGATATCATGGCTGCTCTTGGACGCGACCACGTAGACTACTTTTCTCTGGACGTCGAAGGAGGGGAAATTCACATTTTGGAATCCATTGATTGGTCAAAAATCACGATCGATGTGTTTTCCATCGAAACATTCCAATTTAGAGTCGAAATTGTGGCCTTTATGCGCAGCAAGGGTTACGCAACCATTGGCAAGTTTAACTACGATGACTTTTTCGTGAACAGGTTTGTCCTGATCTTTACTCATACCACAATGATTTGATGGTGCAATAATGTTAATATCTTATTGAGGAGTTACGCATTTTTGGAAGCGTATATTATTTGGTCAAGCTATAGCTAGACACAAATAATTCACTGTTAACACGAAAAGCAGCCTGTTTATGTTTCTGTCATAGGTCATACGATTGTAATTACATGCTTTGAGCCTAATAATTAACTTAAATTCGCTAAAAGGACATTGTACAATAGAAAAAAATATTTGCAATTGAAAACGTTGATGGATACAAAACTAGAATAAAAGTTCAGAAGAAGTAGTTACATAAAAAACCTAAATAGAGTTTAATTCAATTGCAAATATTTTTTCTATTGTACAATAGAAAACTCTTACATGTCAACAAGACGTTTATATTGTTGGGAAATACCCATAAGGGCGTGCCAATTCGTTCATATGATACATAGACACAGTTTTGGATCTGGAAGAAAAAAAACTGACACGTTTTTGGATAACATTATTTCATTCATGACTCAAAACAATTACAATCATGTTGAGAAGTTTACCCGTGTTTCTTTTTTGTTCACGTTTAAAACTACTCACGTAGCACCAACGTTCATGGAAAAATCCAGTTGATAAAGACTGATAAGTCTCTGTTTGATGATTCAAATAATTTTACATTTACATATGTTTATTTATATTTTTAGAAAAATTGCCTACAACACAGTGTGAATCAATCAGATATAACAGTGACGGAATTTAAAGCATGGGTTTCGACGATGGAAAGATCGGCACATCCTTTACATTTTAATTTTTCAGTACTCCAACGAAAGTGAGAGACTCAAGAATACGCTGAACTGAATGGAGTACAACGCGAACGTTTTTCGATATGTTAATTGACAATTTGTTTTACGGATACCAATTTGTTTTAATGTGTCAACATCAGTTTGGCGCATTTGCATTTCCTGATTTCGTAACGGCTTACGTGTTTTTCGTGTAGCACAGCGTCTATAAATAAACTAATTTACAATTCAGCAAATTTTCTTGGCACCCGGAGAATTTGGCTTACTGGAAAAATATTTTTCAAAACATTAATAATTTACTTTTCACTACACTTAACAACTCATTTGCCCATCGAAGTCGATCAAATGGTTCCAACCGACTAATTGTTCAAACCGATTTCCGATAAAATCGCGATATGTGACGTTACGCTTGATTGCATGGACATTAGACATACGTTTAATCTTCAGAGCAGATCCCTTTAAAGGCAACTTAATTGCTCATGTGGTCTCAATAACGTTTGTCTTGTTTTACTTTTAAAGAAATTGCTTTTACAATGATTAATGATTTGCTATTAAACGTTTTGACGTGGAAACTTTCGCGAGAAATAAATAGATTAATCGTGAAAGAAAAAAGTATCTAAGGCCAAAACAAACTGACGGAATGACATAACTGGTTCAAAATATATATTCATATACTCCGCCCGTATGTTGTCAGCAATGACTGACAGTAAAGACTACAGATTGGCATAAGTCATCGGTATGTTTCTAGTGCAGGACAATCACTGGGCCAGATGATAGTACTAAGAGTTCAATTGGCAATGTACAATGTATATAGCTTTGAATATGTGTGGCAGAAATTTCCAACTAAACACAAATGATGTATTTTAATCTGCGACTTTCGCTCGCCTTTGATTATATCGAAATTGGAATGAATATATGTTTATTTTTATTTCGCTTGCTCCTATTTTGGGGACCAAAATCCATCAAACAGTTCATCAGTTTGTTATGGCCTAAAACGTGACTTTGTTAATTAATTATTTTTTCATCATAACATACGACAATACAAACTATATAACTACTAAATACCACAGACATGTGCAGTTGGAATCTTTCCGTTGCTCTTAGAGTGATCACTGAGGCTACATAACGTCAGAACCCGGGAGTCTCTGCACTTCTTTATTATTAACTTACTAGACTCACAAACGTTGGGACGAATTTCGAATTATACCTGCATTTGCCAACTTATAATGTTTTTATTGAAAGATATTCAATTTTGATGTGGGTTTGTACTCTTTGAGGGGATGGGGGAATCGGAGTGGCCGGAGAAATCCCTGTTTGATATGGTGAAACAAACTAAACTCATGTGCGCCGGATTAAACACAGGTTGCCGATGTAAAGAAAGCGTACCAACCTCTGCCCTAACGGGACAGCCAACCGAGCAATACAATTGATTGCGCATGAATATGCATTAGCCTTAGCACGGTGTCCGAGGATTTTGTCAGATTAAAAATGTTTCTGGGCGTTAGTGATATTTCCGTTATAATTATAACATTTAAACGGGGTAATTTTCGCAAGTGGAACTTGAAGGCGTCTTGTCTGGTCGATCACGTTTGATTAGTCTTGGATAGACGCGTATTGCTCAAACAGCTTATGTATGATAAAACGTAACGCTAGATTGTCACTTTTCCTTAACGGAATTACAATATCCTTTATTTGTTTGACTTAATGAATCACCTCACCTACAGTTATAATTTAAGAGCGTAAAGTTGTTAATATTTTATAATTTGCGATGATTGATAACTTTTTTCAAATGCGGTACAGAGAACCCAATGGTCGACTTCAGCTAGGTAAATGTCTGGGTAGATGGTCTGCCTACGTATGACCACCCAACCAATAGATTGGTCGTCATTGTACATCTACTTCTGGGACTCCCGCACGTTTTTCCACTACGTCTTGCTTGACGAATGCAATGAATAAGTTATAAACTGGTAATCTCTCTGCTTCGATGGTGGCGTATTTCAGCCCATCACACCTGTATATGTTGTATTAAATAATTACGCATATGGCAGTGACAATATCGTAATAGAACAAACATAATATGTAGTTGACTACCGTATTTACGATGGTAATGAGCAACAACTCATATTGCATCTTAGTATTCACATGGTTGTATTGCTTTCTCTGACAAGACATACCTAATTTAAACCTTGAATATGTATTAAATATGCATATTTGTATATTTGCGTGTGTACTTGTTTAATATTTTGATTGTCATGTTATAATTAAGGAGAGAGGCATACATGTTCTAATTTATAATTTTTTTCTTCGCCACTTAATTTATGTATTTACAAACAGGAGCATCTATTATGGAAATTTAAAATTTACGTCTTTCCCAGTGAGTTTCTTGTGCTCAATGTTTGTCTGCTGGGCCTTCTCCAGATGTACTTTGATGAGCCGCGAGCCGTCCAGCTTGATGCGGATACGTTTGTCAACAATCTCTGAATGGCCTCGTGAACGGATGTCAGGGTACGACTGATTGGCCTTTTCTGCTTGTTCTTCCTTTTGGTTTTGCGGGTTGGTTTAGGAAGAATTCTCCTCTTGGCATTGAAGACGACATGTTTGCCACCGATCTTCTTCTCGAGTGCTCGCACCAGGCGGGTCTGGATCCTCTTGAAGCTCTTCAGCTGTTGCACTGGCACAAACACCACGATCGCCTTCTTGCCGGCAGTGATGTAGAGTTCACGAAGCTGAGCCTTCAGGTCACTGTTCATCTCAAGCTCCAAGAGAGACTGAGAAATGGACGACTCAAATTCATCTGGCTTCTCACCCGGAGTTTTTACGATCTTAGCTCTCGCCGAATACATCTTTTCTGTATACATGTACTAATAATATTACCGTGATTCATTTGTATTTGCGGATAACTATACCGTCTACCAAAACAAATGATTTTAAAGATATGAACTGTTGTTCTAACATAAGCTCTAAATACAGTCGAACTTTTATACACATCACACAGAACGGGAGATCCAAAAAGCCGTAGGAATGTTATTTGACGCCATGGTGTCGTCGTAAAAACTGAGGACGACACCGTACACGTAAGGTCGTCAATAGACGACGGTCATTTTAAGTAAACGCTGAGGACGCCATGTATGCAGAAACAATGCGACAGAAGCGCAAAGAACGCCCGAGATACGTTATATAGCCACATAAAACTCCCCAAGGAAAGTCAAAGAACGGGATGTGGCTGGAAGACGGCACGGAGGGATGGTTATTAGGTCGCCGAAAACTGATAAAACTGCGTAGAAAATCTGTATTCTCGGTTCATCTACTCGAGTTACATAGGTTTGCCAATGTAACTGACATGAGAAATATAAACATGACGACTATCTTATAGAAGGATCAAAGTATTATAGTATTGACATTTATATACAGTCGTCTAGAGAGCAGCATATGGAGCGTTAGAAATAAAATTTGTAATAATTTATTCCGCTAAAATGCGTTTAATTTGTTTAAACAACGTTTCAGGTTCATCTTGACAAGACAAGTGTAATTAGTTAACCGGTCGTTAAGTAATTTGAGTGATTAACCAGTTAACGTGTTGCGTCTGTAACATATAGATAATTGCCTTGAGCATTTTCGATGTCATATGGATTCTATTTGTCTTGTCTCATATTAACAAAAATAATTATACAAATGATCATTGTCATACAAAATGCATCACTGTTTACTCAAGAAACACCCACCCATATTAAAGAGTCAACAATTAACTACATTGACACGAAAATTATTATAACATAAATACACAAAATACAAGCAACACACCAATGACCACATGTTTTAAAAGCCACCCTGCTATATACCATTATATTTTCACCATGCTTTAAATAAAAAAATATATAACAATAATTTTTAATATTAAATATTACTCAAACGATAAGAGTTTAATCAATAATCATATTGTTTTAATTTATAGCAAATAAACTGTGTGTACTCAGTTGTTCATGCACTTGACATTGATCTACATGTATCGGATATTACAACTTATCTATTATTTATTTGTATTGAACCCACTGCTGCTTGACTTTAACTTAATCAATGAGAGCATAGTCATTTCAGAATGCTTCGACATAGGACGTGCACTGTGTTTGGTCTTACTATTAGCGTTTTGGTCGTGTTCGGATTATTGTATGGTTATAAAAATGCGCTTTCTAGACTAACATACATTGATTTTGGAAGTAACGTTAAGGGAAGATCTTATTTACCACACTCGTCTTCAGTTAGAGTTGTCGAAGGACCAAATGAAACCGCCGTTGTTGATACCTTTACTGCAATTCGAAACCTAAGGATATTCAAAGGAAAAGGTACATACAATTTGAATATCAAGAACGGGAATCGCGGATCGGGCTCCTGGTCCGAGTATGGGCAGGACAAGCGGGTCGATGACCTACTTAAGCAGCGCCGCGACGGCTTCTTTGTCGAGTTGGGTGGCTACAACGGAGAAACATCGTCAAATACGCTCTTTTTTGAGAAGCACCGAGGCTGGTCCGGAATTCTTATTGAGGCCGACCCTACTTCGTACGGCGTCATGGTAACAAAGGACCGGAAATGCTTCATGTTGAACAGCTGCGTCAGCAACAAACACCGTGCCATGGACTTCACAATTGCAGATCAGTTGACGAGCTCGAACGTTTCAATGACGGATGAGCATCGAAAACGCATCCCCAACGTCCAGTCAATGGCCGTCATAACGTTGCAGTGTCACTCTTTCCAGGATATCATGGCTGCTCTTGGACGCGACCACGTGGACTACTTTTCTCTGGACGTCGAAGGAGCGGAAATTCACATTTTGGAATCCATTGACTGGTCAAAAATCACGATCGATGTGTTTTCCATCGAAACATTCCAATTTCGAGACGAAATTGTGGCCTTCATGCGCAGTAAGGGTTACGAAACTATTGGCAAGTTCAACTACGATGACTTCTTTGTGAAAATGTTTGTTCCTGATCTTTACTCATACCACAATGATTTGATGGTGCAATAATGTGAATATCTAATTGAGGAGCTATGCATTTTTAGGAGCGTATACTATTTGGTATGAAACTATAGCTAGACACAAATAATTCACTGTTAACACGGAAAGCAGCCTGTTTATGTCTCCAAGGATTTAACGATATTGTCATTCATTGAATATTTAGCCATGTTTCAAAAAGTTACGTTACGGTATTGAGAATAGCAATAGAAATATCCGACCTGGTAAACACTACGCCATTGCAACGACAACACTTTATATACATATATTTAATTTCTTGAATTATATGCCTCTGACTCTGCCGCATACAATGTCCTTATAGCGAATTTAAGTTAATGATCGCTTACAGCAAGTATATACAATCGTATGACCTATAACAGATTAAAAGTTGATGAATACAAAACTAGAATAAAAGTTCAGAAGAAGTAGTTTCATAAAAAACCAAAATAGAGTTGTATACAATTGCAAATATTTTTATACTGTACAATAGAAAACTCCTTCATGTCAACAAGACATGTATATTGTTGGGAAATACCCATTAGTGCGTGCCGATTTGTTCATATGATACATAGACAAAAGTTTGGATCCAAAAGAAAAAAAAAGACAAATGTAGGGATAATATTCTTTCATTCGTGATTTAAAAATAATACATGTTGATAAGTTTGCTCGTGATGTCTTTTTGTTCACGTTTTAACCTCATTAATACTTAAAAATGAACGAAAATTTCGTACAATATTTCGTAAAATAAAGTTTCTCAATTAAAATTCAGTGTTCCTTAAAGCAATTTCCAAAATTTAACGTCGGATGTGACACAATAAATTGCATTTAAAATTTCGCAAATAATCTATTCATACGTCACTCGAACGCTAAAATGGTACCATGTTAGTGTTCAATTGTCGTATGGATAGATATATTTGCTTGAAATTAAAATGGAGTTTATTGTGTCACACTCAAATAAAAACGAGCATTTTATATCTACAAACATCTATGTTACCAGACAACATCTGAAGTTGACATTTTGGATTTGTCTATAAGGAATGCTGATTTGTAATTGTTTAACTTTTTGTTACGAAATATTGTACGAATTTTTCGTTGATTTTTGGTAGTTATGGGGCTTTAAAACTGCTCACGTAGCACCAGCGTTAATGACACAATTCCCGTTGATAAAGACTGATAAGTCTCTGTTTGATGTTTCAAATAAGTTTACATTTACATATGTTTTATTTATATCTTTAGAAAAATTACCAACAACACAGTGTGAATCAACCAGATATAACAGTGACGGAATCTAAAGCGTGGTTTTCGACGATGGCAAGATCGACACATCCTTTACATTTGCAGTTCTCCAACGAAAGTGCGAGTCACGAGTATACCCTGAACTGACAGGAGTACAACGCGAACGTTATTCGATTTGTTATTTGACAATTGTGTAACGGATACCATTTTTTTTTTAAATATTTCAACATCAGTTTGGCGCATTTGCATTTCCTGTTTTCGTGTTGCTTTCTCGTGTAGCACATCCAACAAATTATATTTGCAACCGGGGGATTTTGCTTACTGAAAGAATATTTTTCAACAAATTAATAATTTACTTTTCACTACACTTTACAATTTATTTGCCCATCGAAGTCGATCAAATGGTTCAAACCGACTAATTGTTCAAATCGATTTCCAATAAAATCGCGATGTGTTCCGTTACGCTTCCTTGTATGGCATTAGAGATAAGTTTAATCTTTAGAGCAGATCCCTTTAAAGGCAACGTTATTGATCATGTGGTCTCAATAACGTTTGTCTTTATTTACTTTTAAGGAAATTGCTTTCACACTTATTAATGATTATAATTATTATTTTATATATATATTATATATATAGCTTGAATACGTGTGGCAGAAATGTCCAATGAATATAAACAAAATATGCTATTCTTCTGCGAGTTTCGCTCCCCATAGATTATGTTAATTTGATTTTTATGTGGTTTTGCATTCTGTGAAGGGGTTCGGGGAACCGGATTACCGGGAGGAAACCCTATCTGTTCGATATGGTGTAACTAACCAAACTCATATGCATTATCCTTAGCACGGTGTCCGAGGATTTTGTCAGATTAAACACGTTTCTGGGTGTTTTGATATGTCCGTTATAATAATAACATTTTAACGGGGGTAATTTTTGCAATTGGAATCTTGAACGCTTCTTGTCTGGTCGTTCAAGTTTGATAACTCTTGGATAGAAGCGTATTGCTTAAGCAGCTTATGTATATATATATTTTTTTTTTCAGTCTCATCCATTTACATTTACAACATAGTATATACAAGATATAAAAGCACATATATAACAACATCTGTAAATGGCCATTCAAATTTGAATTATAAGAGACTATACAAATCAAATATAATACAATGAACACATTTATGGTAAAAAATTAGTACATGTATTCCGTGAGTGATTTAGTGAGTGTGATTGTATTAATAAGAGTGGTATGAGTGGGGCTTAGGTAGGAAATATGAATACGAGTGAGTGAGTGAGTGAGTGAGTGAGTGAGTGTGATTGTATACATAAGAGTGGTATGAGTGGGGCTTAGGTAGGAAATATGAATACGAGTGAATGAGTGAGTGTGTGAGTGTGATTGTATAAATAAGAGTGGTATGAGTGGGGCTTAGGTAGGTAATATGAATACGAGTGCGTGAGTGAGTGAGTGAGTGTGATTGTATAAATAAGAGTGGTATGAGTGGGGCTTAGGTAGGAAATATGAATACGAGTGAGTGAGTGAGTGTGATTGTATAAATAAGAGTGGTATGAGTGGGGCTTAGGTAGG
>VMBQ01002359.1:34474-60445 GCA_007657795.1 Dreissena rostriformis
ACATCTCGAGGGGCTAAGCGTGACTAAAAGACCGCTGTATGATGTCATTCAATCATTGAGCAAAGAAGCCCTAATGATTTTTGGTTACCAGTCACTTGTACAATAAATATCCTTTTCGAGCAAAGAAGCCCGCACAATTCTTAAATTTCTTGGTCCTCCGAGTCATGGTTGTTGGACAAATAAGCCCGTAAGGTATTCAAATTAAAATAGGTTGTGAAAGTCTCTGAAGAGAAATGTTTTTAAATTCCTTTTGAAAATGTCTATTGAGACAGAAGTCCGAATGCTTGATGGTAGGTCATTCCACAGTTTCGGACCAACAACTCCGAAACTCCTGTCCATGAAAGTTTTTCTCTTTGTGCGTTTCACATCATAACATCCTTCATACGAGACAGTAGATCGTAGGTTACGTGCTGGTACTTTTTCTTTTAACAGTTCTGTAAGGTTTTTTTGGCGCGTGACCATCAGAACAATTATACATTAAGGTCAGTAATTTGAATGTTATCATAGCCTTTACTGGTAGTCAGTGTAGTTCATACAAAGCATCTTTTGAACTGTCATATTTCTGTCGGCCGAGTACCAATTTGGCACACATGTTTTGGATGCGCTGCATTTTGTTTATTTCGCATTGAGCTGTTCCATACAAGATGAGATTACAATAATCCAGATGGGATATTACCAAAGACAAAACGAGTATTTCTGTTGCTTCTTTTGTAAAGTATTTCCTTATGCTTTTGATTTTAAGGTAGTTGCACATGGCTGTACGGCACTTGATTTTGATGTGTTTTTTTAAATTTAGTGTTTCGTCTAAATATGCATCAAGATACCGTATGCATTGATTTGCTTTAACAGTGTCACCAGCAATATCTATTTCTTCAGATTGACATTTATTTAATTGGGGTCTACTACCGAACATGATGAATTCCGTTTTTGATGCGTTCATTTTCAGTTTATTCTCGTTCATCCAGTTGTTAATAGCGAGTGCACAGCGTTCAAGTTCTTGAATGGCAGTTCTTTCAACAGAAAAAAGATGTATGTTTGAATCGCTTCTTTGCGCTGTGGTCTGCAAAACCGTAGGCGGTGATGAAGGGAGGAACGACATCAAACAGTGTTCCAGCGTATGTCAGGTAGAGCCATGGACCAAGACAACTACCCTGGGGGACACTACACTCCAAAGAACGTGCCGCCGATAAAGCTGAATTAACACTTATGCGACAGCTTCTTGGACGAAGATAAGAGTCTATCCAGTTTAGTGCCGTGCCACATGCACCGTATTGTTTTTGCAACACGTTAAGTAGAATGTCATGATCGACTGTATCGAAGGCAGCACTCAGATCAATGGCGATAAGTGCTGTAACCTCTTGTTCCTCCATACCTTCGAGTATATCATTGACTAGTCTAAGTAAAGCAGATTCACAAGAATGGAATTGTCTGTAGGCTGACTGATTTTTTGGAAGGAGATTGTTTTCATTTACATGTATGTTGAGTCAAAACAGAGCAGCCTTTTCAATCTCTTTCGATAGAAATTATAAGTTGCTCACTGGTCTATAGTTGGCATAACTCAGGTCTAGTCCTATTTTCTTAAGAAGTGGTCTTACTATTGCCTGTTTAAATGTTGAAGGAAAACCCCCTTGACTCAGAGAGAGATTAACCAATTTTGTCACGAACGGTAGTAACTCGTTTAAAAATAATGTTAGTACTCTTGTCGGCAATGCATCTAGTTCGCATGATTTTGTTTGAAGATGATTGATGATCTTTTTCACTTCATCTTGGGTTAGCTCCTCGAACATACCGAAACGTGGTACTTCCTTGTGTTCGGGTGTGAATTTTTCACAACTTGCAAGGGCATCTCGAATGTTGTTAATTTTATCCAGGAAGTGATTGGCAAAATGTTCAGCTATCGCGGTGTCGCTTTCACCTTCCAGCATAGGGTTATCAGTTTTTTTTACCCCTGTTAATTCTGATACAAACTTGTAGAGTTTTTTAGAATCTCCGTGAAAATTACTTATTGACAAAGCGAACGTTGCTTTTCTGCATTCAACTCAAAAGTGTATTTATTTCTGGCATTTTTGAAAAGTTCATATTGGTCTGGTTGTTTGCATTTTCTCCACATGCGTTCCAGTTTGCGTGATTTGCGTTTTAGTTCAAGAATGTTTTCATTAAACCATGGTTTTGGTGCACGACAAATTTTGTTTTTCTCAATGTATGGAGCGTGTTTATCAAGAATTCTACAGATTTCATCTTTGAATTGCTCTACAAAAGTATCCACTTTGTCTGCTGTAATTGACATTTCATTGAGGTCGTTGGTAAATGCTGAGTGGTCTATGTTTTTAAAGTTTCGATAAAGATATTTTATTGTTTGACTCTTGATATTTTCTTTTTGTACTTTGGTAACGACTTTGACTACACAATGGTCCGAAAAGAAAGGGCCTGGTTCACACGAATTGATTTCAATACCATTTGTAGCCTCAGAGATTACAAGGTCGAGTGTATTTCCCTCTGTGTGTGTGCTGAAATTAACATGTTGCTCAAAACCCATTGCTACAAGAGAATTCTTAAATTCAGTCACAACACTGTTAGTTTTGTTGACATGCAAGTTGAAATCTCCAAGAATCATAAGATTTGAATGGTTGGGAACAATTTCCTCCATGAATTCGAAAAATTCTCTCAAAAATTGATTTTCAGTCCCTAATAATTGTGGTCTGTAAACGCCAATTACATTAATGGTAATGTTTTTGAGAATCAGTTGCCATATACCATGTTCAAATGTCCGTGTATTACTACTTGACACTTTTCGTACAGTAACCCCAGTCCGCCAAGTTTAAGCCACTCCGCCGCCTATTCTATTTGAACGAATTACAGTACTCATTGTGTAACCATTTTGATTTAAGTCTGAGGTATCTATTTGGTGTTGCTTTTCATCTGAGAACCAGGTTTCTGTGAATACGGCAAAGTCGATTTTTTCTTCTCTCAGATATTGACCAATCAAAACATCTTTGTTTCTGACAACAGAATGACAGTTCAATGTAAGGCAAGATATTTTTCATTTAGACCATTTAGTGTATTGCATTTCTTGGGGTATGAGAGGTTGATTAATTTTGCATCTGAAATAGTTTGTGTGCTGTGTCTTTTCAAAGATGTTACAGTTGGAATTTGTGATGGTAAAATGTGTAGATTATTTAAATTTGCTCCACTATTTGTGTCCCATCCACGTAACTCTTGATCCCTGCCGCTTCGGGCACCTCTATATTTCAAAAAGATTGTATTGCTTTAAAAAGGTTAACGTTCCTTTGTTTGGTATTGTTTGATTTCTCGATACTGCAGATAAATCTAGTAATTGGTCTCTTTTATATCTTATCCGACACATTGTGATTGCAAGTATGTTAATCCGTTTAGAAAGTTATCACCACTGGTAAAATTATAATCCGTTGAGTAAGTGTTCACACAGGACAAATCTTAATCCGTTGATAAGATATTCCCAAAATAAATTACACAGATCAAATTGTTTCTATTAATATTCTACTTTTATCATATCTTTAAAAAAAAGATAAATTAAGTATTGCATCCGTCAAACATTAATATCACTGACAAAAATCACATTTTTCCTGTCACTGGTATTTTCAAAATAATCCAAAATATGAGAGCCCAAATTTTTGGCAGCCTGAACTTTGGCGCACTACTTTAATAATAATTAATAATAATTAATAATAATTAATAATAATAATAATACTAATAATAATAATAATAATAATAATAATAATAATAATAATAATTATAATAATAATAATTAATTACAGATTTTTCTAAACGTTTAAACGAAATGAAGTAAACGAAACGTTACCGTTTAAACGGTATCCCTATGTCCGTTTTAAAAGCACCAGTACCATCGCATTTCCAAACTGAAAGTAGTTTTATTTAGTGCATATCCCATTCGCGCAATAACTTCATATTAAAACCATAAAATATTATAAACCAGACCATCCGTATCACCACACGTGTATTCGTCATTCTATAAAAACAATTTAATGAACGTCGAAAAAATTGTAAAATCGACGAAAAATACTGTATCCGAAAACGACACTCCGAAAAAATGTACGTATTTTACACATGAAATACAATGTGCATATCGATTGACTGCAGAAAATGAAAAACCAGTTAACTAGCAAAAACGTAATCATCTAATAATCTAATTTGGTTAAAATATTGCTTTTCAACATGCTACCGCAGTGCTTTACTTTGCTAATCAATCACTTAAAATATTTCAAGATGGCGGCATATGCACTGTTTCGTTGCCAAGTTGTAAGATTTTCGGAAAGCAGCGAAGATTATCCGTTAGTTTCTGTTCATGTCCGCACCGTCCACTAACCAATCAGAAATAAATTACTGCCGAATTCGGTAGTGCCCGGATTTACCGCAAGTACCCGGATTTCGCAGTTCGTCATCGATATACTTAGTCGGATACGTTATTTGCACCCCAATATTTATTATATTGATATTGACTGTCGTTTAAACGTTAACTGTTTTTGTAAACGTTTATGAGCAAAACACGAAACGCGACCGTTTAAACGTTTAAACGTGATACCCTTAGTTCGAGCCCTGGTGTGGCTTCCTTTTTTCTTTCTTTCTTTAATTTTATTTTTGTTTTATAATGGAGCTCTTTGTTCCGATGTTTACATTTATCAATTTAAAGCGTTTAATGACAAACTTCAAAACATACAAAAATCTGTGATTAAGTCCCTTTTACAAAGGGCAATAGCCATGCTATCATTAGTTATGGCTCTAGCACGCTGCATCTCCCTTCAATAAAATCTATTTACCTATGAAGTTCCATGTTGATACCTCTGAAAGATTTAGAGATTTATCCTCGACAAGGAACCCGGAGGCCAGATGGAAAACAGTTTTCTAGTATCAAGCCCGTTTACATTTTTCTTGTGCTGGCGTATAATAAGAACACGATTTGTATGTAGTCACCAACAAATTATTTCGTGAACCTGAAGTGATTATTGTCAGGAAATTGTGAACAGATTGTTGTATTGTTTACAACGGTCTTAAACGAATTTACTAGCAAAACTGTAATAATTTGTATAGTTTGACAAACTATAATAACATGAAAAAAAAAGGTTTTAAAAATGTGCCTGCTCTTGGTTTGGAGCCAGTGACGTGTATGTATCAAAGCTAGCGTGCTACTAGTTTACCTAGTAGGCTTTAGAAAGCCATTGGAGTTTAAAGCCCCTATAATGCTCAAAATCAACGAATATTTCGTAATATATTTCGTAAAATAAAGTTAACACATAAACAATCAGTGTTCCTTATAGCAATAGCCAAAATATCAACGCTATATGTGCTCTGGTAACATAAATTTAACAATTGCTACAAAATGCTCTTTATTATTTTTTGTGGTACAATATATTCAACACATGTTCATGTTCCAATTTATCGTTCGTTTGCGTATGCATAGATATCGTTGCGGGAAATTAAAATGTAATATATTGTGCCACACACAAATAAAGATGAGCATTTTGTAGCTTGTTAAATCTATGTTACCCAGAACACATCTAGCGTTGACATGTTGGCTATTGCTACAAGGAACACTGATTGTTTATGTGTTAACTTTATTTTACGAAATATATTACAAAATTTCCGTTAATTTTCCGTTTATTTTGAGCGTTATTGGGGCTTTCCAATTATTGGTGAAAAGCGTAATTAACGTGTTCTTATGTTTTCCGATTTCTTTTGATGATAATATTGATGATGACATATTTTTTGTAACATTTTTCTTACCGAGGAGTGGTTTTTTTTTTCAATTATTTAAAAATAATACATGCGTTACTTTTTGATTCTTTGAGAATTTTCTTTGAAAATCATCACTTAGCATAACTGTTCACTAGTTCTATATGGCATTCTACGCCACCATACTCATGCGTTTGTGTGCGGTTTAAAACCAAACTATAAAATATAGATCTATTACGAGCAATATACACGATAGGTAATGCGATATGCATGACATAACTCGACGCGTTTTGTTGTATCATGCATACATGGGTTAAATGTAGTCTTGTCCTGTTCTGATCAGTGCTGCTTTTTATCGCGAGAAATCAACGTATCTATTACCGCTAATAGCCCCACTCCCCACAAGTTAAATTTTTGCGACAAGTCAAACAAAACGCTGCCGCCAATTAACAAAACTTAATCTCTGTAAGAACTGAGGAACTGGTTTGCTTTATTGTCACATTATTGATTCCCGTCGTCGGCGTTGCGTGTTTATTAAATACGCATTAAATAAAAGAAACACATTGTTAAATGTAAGTTCATCCTCTTAAATAAAGACACATACTAAAGAATCTGAACTAACACAATATGTATGAATAAAATAATCAAATTTAATATGTTTTATATAATAAAGACCAGGTAAACCGTTTGTACTTTATTGCATACCGTATGTACGTAAATTATATATAATATGACTAAATGTACTCTAATATATACCGTATGTGCTGAAATTATATATTATATGATTAACGTGACATGAATCTTAATCATGATTTGTTTGTTTTGCTATACTGACGATGTACAGTGTGCAAGTAATAATAAAACACATGTTCTGCTCCGTTCATGTTAGTTGACGCACAGAATAACAGTAGCTTTAATTGGTAGCATATGGAGCGATATAAAGAAATGACATTTGTATAATTTATTCCGCTAAAACAAAGTTTCAGGTTCATCTTTACAAGAAAAGTGTAATTAGTTAACCGGTCGTTAAGTAATTTGAGCGGTTAACCAGTTAACTTGTTGCGTCTGTAACATATAGATACTTGCCTGGATCATTGTCGATGTCATAGGGATTCTATTTGTGTTTTCTCATATTAACAAAAATAATTATACAAATGAGAATTGTCATAAAAAATTCATAACTGTTTACTCAAGAAACACCCACCCATGTTAAAGAGTCAACAATTAACTACATTGAAACGACAACTTACTAAAACATACCTACATAACATACAAGCAATAAACCAATGACCACATTTGTTAAAAGCCACCCTGCTGTAAACAATTATATATTCCACCATGCTTTAAATCAAAATATTCCAAAAAGTATATTAGCAATAAAAACGTCGTTGATTACTCATAAGATAAGCTTTTTAATCAATAATCATATGGAATGAATAATGTGTGTTCTAAGGGCGACGAACGTTCAGTGTCGAGTTTGGTGTTGAGTGTCATGTGTCGAGCTGTGTTTAACTTTGTAAATGGACATTTTCTTTTTGATCGGTAACGAAAACATTTTTTAATTTACAGCAAATAAACTCTGTGTTCTCAGTTGTTCATGCACTTGCCATTGATTTATCGGGTATTACCACACCGGACTCATCTTTTATTTACTTTTATTTAACCCACTGTTGCTTGACTTTAATATAATCAATGAATGCATAGTCATTTCAGAATGTCTCGATATAGGACGTGCACTGTGTTTGGTCTTACTATTAGCGTTTTGGTCGTGTTCGGATTTCTTTATGGTTATAAAAAAGCGCTTTCTATACTAACATACATTGATTTTTAAAAGAAATTAAATGAAAGGTCTTATTTCACACAATTGTCCTCATTAGGAGTTGTCGAAGGACCAAGTAAAACCGCCGTTGAAGATACCGGTACTGCAATTCAAAACCTGAGAATATTGACAGGAAAAGGTAGATACAATTTGAATAACAAGAATGGGAATCGCGGATCGGGCTTCTGGTCCGAGTATGGGCAGGACAAGCGGGTCGATGACCTACTAAAGCAGCGCCGCGACGGCTTCTTTGTCGAGTTGGGTGGCTACAACGGAGAAACATCGTCAAATACGCTCTTTTTTGAGAAGTACAGAGGCTGGTCCGGAATTCTTATTGAGGCCGACCCTACTTCGTACGGCGTCATGGTAACAAAGGACCGGAAATGCTTCATGTTGAACAGCTGCGTCAGCAACAAACATCGCGCCATGGACTTCACCATTGCAGATCAGTTGACGAGCTCGAACGTTTCAATGACGGATGAGCATCGGAAACGCATCCCCAACGTCCAGTCAATGGCCGTCATTTCGGTGCAGTGTCACTCTTTCCATGATATCATGGCTGCTCTTGGACGCGATCACGTGGACTACTTTTTTCTGGACGTCGAAGGAGGGGAAATTCACATTTTGGAATCCATTGATTTGTCAAAAATCACAATCGATGTGTTTTCCATCGAAACATTCCAATTTTGAGACGAAATTGTGGCCTTCATGCGCAGTAAGGGTTACGTAACCATTGGCAAGTTTAACTACGATGATTTTTTTGTGAACAGGTTTGTCCTGATCTTAACTCATACCACAATAATTTGATGGTGCAATAATGTTAATATCTTATTGAGGAGCTACGCATTTTTTGAAGAGTATATTATTTGGTTTCAAGCTATATACAAATAATTCACTGTTAACACGAAAAGCAGCCTGTTTATGTTTCCAATGATTTAACAATATTGTCATTGAGTATTTAGACATGTTTCAAAAAGGTACGTTATGGTATTGAGAAGAGCAATGACATATCCGGATGTTAAACACTACGCCATTGCAACGACAACACTGTAGATGTTTTTAATTTCTTGAATGATATGCCTCTTACTATGCCGCATACAATGTCCTTATAGCGAAGTTAAGTTAATGATCAAGCTTAAAGCAAGTATATACAATCGTATGACCTATGACACATAAAACGTTGATGAATAAAATACTATAATAAAAGTTCAGAAGAAGTAGTTACATAAGAAATCAAAATAGAGTTTTATTCAAATGCAAATATTTTTCTAAAGTACAATAGAAAACTCCTTCGTGTCAACAAGACGTGTATATTGTTGTGAAATACCCATTAGTGCGTGCCATTTCGTTCATATGATACATAGACACCATTTTGAATCTGGAAGAAACAAATCTGACAAAATTGTTGATAACATTATTTCATTCATGATTCAACACAATTACAAACATGTTGAGAAGTTTGCTCGTGATGTCTTTTTGTTCACGTTTAAAACTACTCACGTAGCACAAACGTTCATGGAAAAATGCAGTTGATAAAGACTGATAAGTCTTTGTTTGATGATTCAAATAATTTTACATTTACATACGTTTTATTTATATTTGTAGAAAAATTGCCTACAACACAGTGTGAGTCAAGCAGATATAACAGTGACGGAATCTAAAGAATGGGTTTCGACGATGGAAAGAATGGCACATCCTTTACATTTTATTTTTTTCAGTTCTCCAACGAAAGTGAGAGACTCAAGAATACGCTTGACTGACTGGAGTACAACGCGAACGTTTTTCGATATGTTAATTGACAATTTTTTTACGGATACCAATTTGTTTTAATGTGTCAACATCAGTTTGGCGCATTTGCATTTTCTGTTTTCGTAACGGCTTACGTGTTTCTTTATTGCTTTTTCATGTAGCATATCGTCTATAAATAAAACAATTTACAATTCAGCAAATTATATTGGCACCCGGGGGGTTTGGCTAACTGGGAAAATATTTTTCAAAACATTAATAATTTGCTTTTCACTACACCTTCATCTCCTTTGCCCATCGAAGTCGATCAAATGGTTCCAGTCGACTAATTGTTCAAACGATAAAATCGCGATGTGTGACGTTACGCTTCCTTGCATGGAAAATTAGAAATAAGTTTAATCTTTAGAGCAGATTCCTTTAAAGGCAACTTTATTGCGCATGTGGTCTCAATAACGTTTGTCTATTTTAACTGTTGAAGAAAATGCTTTCACAATGATTAATGATTTGGTATTAAACGTTTTGATGAGAAAACTTTCGCGAGAAATATTTTTTTATATATATATATACACCGCCCTTATGTTGTCAGCCATGACTGAAAGTAGAGACTACAATTTGGCACAAGTCATGGGTATGTTTCTAGTGAAGGAGAAATACTGGGCTAGATGATTTTCTAAAAGTTCATGATTCAATTTGGCAATATGTATTTAGCTTTGAATATGTGTGGCAGAAATGTCTAATGAATATAAACAACATATGTATTTTATTCTGCGAGTTTTGATCTCAATTGATTAGATTAATTTGATTGTTATGTGGTTTTGCACTCTGTGAAGGGGTGGGGGAACCGGAGTACCCAGAGGAAACCCCATCTGTTCGATATGGTGTAACAAACCAAACTCATATGCGCCGGATTGAACACCGATCGCCGATGTAAGAAGAGAGCGTACCAACCACTGCCCTAACGGGACGGCCAACCAAGCACTCACATTGATTGCGCATCAATATGCACTATCCTCAGCACATTGTCCGAGGATTTTGTCAGATTAAAAATGTTTCTGGGCGATTTTGATATGTCCGTTATAATCATAGCATTTTAACTGGGTAATTTTTGCAAGCGGAATCTTAAAGGGGCCGTCCAACAGATTGGTAAATTGACAAAATTAAAAAAAGTGTTTCATATTCGCAATTTTTCGCGTTTGTTATGATATTTTTGAGGAAATAGTAATACTGACCATTTACAATGCCCTTAAATATCCATTATATGCATCTTTTGACGATTTGAAAACCTCAAAATCATAAAGCGTCGTTCGACGCGAAACGATTGAATAATTTGGAAAGTTCTGTTATTGTCGCTATATTTTGTAAAACTACGAGGATTGCTTATATATGGTATAAAATACGGCTATCGTACATACTTGTCAGGATGGCCGAGCGGTCTAATTGGTTTTTACTCCAGGACCCCGATGGTCACTGGTTCGAGCCCTGATACGGTTTACTTTTTTTCCCTTTTTAAATTGTATTCTTGTTTTTTAACTGCAGATTTTTAGGTCAAATGTTTGAATTTATCAATATAGAGCATTTAATGACATGCTTCAATACATGCCAAAATCTAGTGGACAGTCCCTTTAAAGGCTTCTTTTCTGGTCGTTCAAATTTGATTACTCTTTGATAGGCGCGTATTGCTCAATCAGCTTATGTATGACAAAAACTTAACACAAGATTGTCACTTTTCCCCAACGGGATTAAACATATCCTGTATTTGTTAAAATTAATGAATCACCTCACCGTGTTACCGACAGCAATAATTCAAGAGCGTAAAGTTGTTAATATTTTATAATTTGCGATGATTGATAACTTTTACAAATGCGATACAGAGTACCCAGTGGTCGACTTCAGCTAGTGAAATGTCTGGGTAGATGCTCTGCCTACCCATGACCACCCAACCGATGGATTGGTCGTCATTTCAAGTATACTTCTGTTTGACCACCCAAACTATGGATTGGTCGTCATGTTACATCTACTACTGGGACGCTTGCGCATTCTACCACTACTTATTGATGGACGAATGCACTGAATAATTAATAAACTGGTGAGCTCTCTTCTTCAGCTTCAATGGTTGCTAACTTCAGCCAATCTCATCTGTTAATGTTGTATTAAATAATTAAGCATATGGCAGTGATCATAGAGTAATAGAACACACATAATAGGTAGTTGTATACATATACAAATGTAATTGTTTAACATTTTGATGGTAATGTTATTATTTAGGAGGGAAAGAGGCAAATATTTACTTATATTATTACCGTGATTTATCTGGGTTTTTTTTGCGGAAAACTATACCACCCACCGAAAACAAATTAAAAAGATATACATTGTTGTTCTAACATAAGCTCTTAATGCATTTGAACAGTTAAACCCATCACAACGTACGGGCGATCCAGAACGCGGTAGGAATGTCATTTGACGCCATGGTGTCGTCGTGAGAACTGAGCACGACACCGTAGGTCGTCCACCGATGGTGGCCATGTTAAGTAAATTCTGAGGATACCATGCATGTATGACGAAATACATGCAAAGATCGCCCTATGTACGTAATATAGCCGCAAAAAAACTCCCCAAGGAAAGTCAAAATATGGGATGCGCTGGAAGACCGCACTGAGGGGCGGTTATTTATGCGCCGAAGACAGATGAAACTGCGTAGATAATCCGCTTTATCGCTTCATCTCATCAAGTTACATTAATTTGCCAAAGTTACTGACATGAGCAAGACAAACATGAAAAGCATCTTATGAAAAGAGCAAAGTAATGTATTATTGACATCAGAGACATATGTTATCTACGTCTCTGTTGACATGCATATACACTGGAATAGAGAGTAGAACATGTATTGTTGTATCACATGAGTCACCAAGAAAATGAAACTAATCAGATATAAAACCTTCTGAAATGAACGCTGGTTTTGAGCATTAAATACAAAAAAGATAGACATGTACTTCCTTTCAATCATTTAAAGTCGAGTTTAAGTGCAGACAACCTTGTTTTGTTCTACTTTAATTTCGTATTGCAAAAACTATCACTAACACAAATCTAAATATACATAACAAATGTAGGTGTTCGAAATATAACAACGTAAATGATTCATTGTACAACGGTGGGCATCTAAACAGGACGCCTGGATACTGAATCACTCAATGATCCCATCGACCTTTTGTGTGAAGTATGGCCACATTAGCTGTATGTTTTTTTTTTATTATCTAGATGAAAGTGTTAGAGCAGTCTAAATCTCAGTGATACAAACCGGATCACAACCCGGACACAAATATAATCGCTCAAATTGGAAATCGCTTTCAGTCTCAAGTTTACATATAATTGTTCGTTGGTTTCTCACATCGAGACTTTCAGAATAAAACACAATAATAGTATGCGTCTTCATTATTCCGCTATCCATTAATTTATTTGATGAAGATTGATAATTCAGACTTAATGGACCATTACCCAGATTCTAACGCTGTATTCTCGGGAACTTATCGATCGGTACTGCCACCCAGCCGATACCGATGCAATAATACGTGAAATAATTACCAAAACAAATATGGCTGCGCCCATGGACGATGCTGTTTACAAAAACTAGTTCAGAAACATTTGTGTGTTTTCAGCTTCTACTATGAATGGTTATTTGTAAAGAAGAGAAGAGGTTATATGAAAACGTTGTTCTCTATTAAAAATTGGAAAAAAATCGAATAGACACTTTCTTAAAATGGAGAAAACCAACAATAAAAATATCGACATTTCGGATAATCCGAATCGGCATGATGTCTGGATTGATGAGCATGTAATTGTTAGCAGTGCATCAACGGAGGGATCTTCTGTTGTGACAGAGTTGAACACATCCGGGCCGCTGTTCAGCTCAAATGAAAATGAGTTAACACATTCTCAGAATGTTTGTTTAGATGACCACATTAATTATGTAAATAATGTAAACAATGTCAATGACCAAATCGAATTTCAAACAGAAAATGGGAACAATAAAGAGATGGTATGTGAAGATTTGCAAAAAATGTATGCCATGCCATTAGAGGAGAAAATCAATGAAAAAGAAATCTCAGTTGACACTGCAATAATACCTTGCTCCCAGAGCCATAAATCACAAGAAAGTAACGAAACCTTGTCACCAAGTGAACATTTAGGAGAACAGTTACATACGCATATAATTCCACCAAGCCTCTTAACAAAAAATCGAGACAACCTGACTGACCAGTCTGTACAATCAACAGAAGAAACCAGGTTGATAATTGACATCATACCAGAGACCAGTGAAAGTAATGACCAGTCGATGAAAACATATTTTAATTATATTAAAAATAATGAACAAACTGAAGAAGTTGAAGAGCCTCAAGCAAAAAGACCCAAACATGACTTTGACACGTCTACCACATCTCAACCAGCAGAAGAGATTATAATTGAATCACATGACAGGTAGTAGTTCATGAAAATGTAAGAACAATTTAAAAGTAATCAGCACACTTATGAGATTGTTTAAACACTATAACAGGCCTTGCAAAACTGGCTTAAAAATGGATAGGCATATTGTAAAAAATTGTGGGTCTGAATAAAATCTCGCAAAACTGAAAAAGTCATTTTTATGTTGGAATTACTATTTCCAGGTTAATATCGCAAAACAACATCTTAGAACAGCAATAGAAATTTGTTACAGTAAATCTCATTGGACTAAGAATTATCAACTATCCAAAGAAAAAAGACAAACCTAAACTTTTACATTTGCAAATTGCATGATCTGTGATGTAGTTTTACCTGCTCTTTGAACAGTAAATACTCTTCTTTTAACTTTGTTTTAAATTATTTTAGCCCAGCGCTGAGCAACCAGTTTACATCTGAACCTCGTCAGATAACTGGGGCATGGAAATGCTTTGAGAATGAAAAAATCAACAATTATCTTCGTGGCTGTAAATGGTAATTTATTTTTATTTTTATCGGTTACCCATTTTTATCTAAGACATTAGAAGAATTCTCAAAAGTAATTTAATAACAGCTTTATCAGTGAAGTACATTTACAGGGAGTTTTTTTTAAATTAAAAAAAAAATTAGATGTGAAGGTTAAGTTTCTTTGGAAAAAAGACTTAAATGTTTTTATGATTGAACAACTCATTTTATGCCATTTTTATTAGAGTAAAGGCCCCGTCACACAAGGCCACGTCCATGAAGACCGCGCTGCGTCCTGAAAATGTCGTTGGACGTAGCGAGGACGGGTTAAAACTTGTAAAAAATGCATTTCTCAAGTTCCTGCTACACACACACACACACACACACACACACACACACACACACACACACACACACACACANCACATATATATATATATATAAAGTATAGTCTTTTTAAAGTTAGTAGGTCCAAAACGCTTATCCAACTCATTGTTTTGTTACCATATGTTCTTGTCATGGCGCCGATCCTGCTGGACTGTTGAAGTACAACTTCAGATACTCCCGTTGCCTCTCTCCTGCTACAGTATCCCTGTTAGGTCCGTTGATTGCTTCAACTTCATGCATAATTGTATTGGATCATCCTCCGCGTCAAGTTGGGCATTCTGCGCAACCGTTTTCTCATTAGATGATGAAGGCATATGCAAGCCTCGAGTACAGTTCTCACTATGTGAGGTCCTTGCATCATTGTGGTCAATACTATCTGCCATCTCTGTGCCAGTATACCAAAGGCGTTCTCTACTACATGTCTCCCTCTTGAAATTCTATAGTTGGTTATCAACTCTTGCTTCGAAAGTCCTCGGTGGGAGTATGATTTCATCAGGTGGTTTCGTAATCCAAAAGCGTCATCGCCCAAGATAAAATATGGCATGTCCTGATCATCATTGGGTATTGTGTTTGGATCTGGGAATCCAATTTTTCCATTTTCCAAACACTCCTTCAAGTCAGACTAGTTGTATATCTGAGCGTCAGACATTGACCCGTATCCACCAATATCTGTCCACACAAACTTATAATCGGCGTCCACCAAAGCCAGAAGAACCACCGAAAAGAAGCCTTTGTAATTGTGAAACAATGATCCAGTGTTATTTGGGCATCTGATAGCCACATGTTTGCCATCAATTGCTCTGCCGGCGTGTGGCACATTCCACTTTGTCTGAAACTCTTCCGCAATAGTGCGCCATTCGACTTGTGATGTTGGACATGATATGACTTCGTCATTTATTCGTCAATGATTGCCTGGCACACTTCACGAATAAACAAAGATATTGTGTTCCTAGCAACTCTAAAGGCGTACTGCAAAGACGGGTGCTTGTTGCCAGATGCCAAGTGTCTTAACTTAAAAGCAAGTTTCAGACCTGGATCCAGCGCTTTCCTGCAGGGGTTGTCTGGCTTCTGACATCTTGGACCAACTAGGTTGAGAAGCTCATCAAACATTTCAGGAGGCTTTCTAAGAAAATTGTAGAATGACTGCTGATCTTCCGTTCTTAATTCTGCCATAAGTCGGTCATAATGTCCGAAGTGCAGCCTTCTTTCTGCTGACAGCCAAGGCCGCATCCAGCAAGACCTGGGCTGTCTTATATTTCTTCTCCGCCTTCTCCTTCTCGCAAGCAATAGTGCGACCTGTCCATTGAGAAAAGCCTGTTGTCCAGCCATTACAGCAACATGCCGGAAAAGTTCTTGGTTGTCCATTCTATATAAAATTGAAGTGAAAGGGAAATGAATCCAGTTTTAATACTCAACCACCAAAACGTGTCATGGTCGTGGCTAGAGCCTGCTGCAAACGTACCTTAGACGTGATAAGCACCGGTAGAAAGTACTAAGAACCTAATGGGATCTTTTGAAACGTAGTAGGGACGTTTCATTGTCGCAACAGTAGCGTGGAAGGGTCGTAGTGAGAACCCGATGGACGTAGCAAGAACGTAGTGACAATCTAGAGACAACGTGATGCGAACGTCAAACACCTGTCCACGTCTGCACTACGCGTGTATTGCGTCAATGAGGTTCTTACTAGGTTTTAGCTACGTCATTACTACGAACTTACCAAGTTCTTACCACGTCCTACTTTGACCACGTCCTCGCCATGTAAGTTTTGAACATGTTCAAAGTTCACCCACGTCCATGAAGACCGTACCACGCGCAAAGCCGTGTCTACTGCGTCCTCGCTATGTTGTACACGTTCGCACTGCGTCCTGGCATATTTTTGAGAACGTAGTGAGAACCTGGCCTAGTGTGACAGGGGTATAAGAAGAGAAGAATTGAGAGAACAACGGTGTCTGACAATTTTTGTTATGGTTAGCAGGGACAAGTTTTCTTTGACTGATGTGTGTAAATATGAGATTTAAATTTAATTGTGAGCTTTTTTTTTTTGTGCAAAATACNGTTGTGACAGAGTTGAACACATCTGGGCCGCTGTTCAGCTCAAATGAAAATGAGGTTACACATTCTCAGAATGTGTGTTTAGATGACCAAATTAATTATGTAAATAATGCAAACAATGTCAATGACCAACTAGAATTTCAAACAGAAAATGGTAACAATAAAGAGATGGTATGTAAAGATTTGCAAAACATGTATACTTTGCCATTAGAGGAGAAAATCAATGAAAAAGAAATCTCAGTTGACACTGCACATATACCTTGCTCCCACAGCCATAAATCACAAGATAGTAACCAAACCTTGTCACCCAGTGAACATACAGGAGAACAGTTACATACACATATAGTTCAACCAAGCCTCTCAACAAAAAATCAAGGCAACCAGACTCAACACTCATTGCAATCAATGGAAGGAACCAGGTTGAAAATGGACATCATAGAAGAGACCAGTGAAAGTAATGAACAGTCAGTGGAAACAGCTTTTGATTATAAGGATGGTAAAAATACTGAAAAAACTGAAGAGATTGAAGAGCCTCAAGCAAAAAGACCCAAACATGACTTTGACACGTCTACCACATCTCAACCACCAGAAGAGATTATAATTGAATCACATGACAGGTAGTAGTAGTTCATGGAAATCTATTGAGCACTTGTAAATTGTAAGAACATTTTATAAGTAATCAGCACACTTATGAGATTGTTTTAATGTTTTAAACACTATAACAGTCCTTGCAAAACTGGCTTATACATAGATAAGCATATTATAAAATGTTGTTTGCTAAGTTTAGTGTTTTTTTTACCTGTTAAAAGAGGGTCTTTGCGTGCACAATTGTATGTACTTTAAAGTTTTAACACTTAAGTTTTGAAATTAGTGTAATATAACCTCGATATTATCAGTAATAACTTTGAGAAAAACCTTGTGTACTCACCGTTTGGAACTGTTTCTTTATCTTTCAGAGTGTTAACATGTCATTAATGTATTGTTTATTTTCCGATTTCATTCTTTGGAACAAACAAAAAAAAAACTGGTTGTCAAATATTTTTAGAAAACATGCTAGCCCAAATAAAATGTTGATGGTAAGGACCAAGTCAACGGACCAACAATTTCACACAGAGTGCTATAATTTAACATTATTGAAATACGAATTTGAATTTGCACATTGCATGATCTGGGAATACTTCTGAGTTCTGGTAGTTTTCTTTCATTGTTGATAGTAAATACTGTTAGTTTTACTTTGTTTTACTATGCTGTAATTTATTTTAGTCCTGCGTTGAGCTCCCAGTTTACATCTGAACCTCGTCAGATAACTGGGGCATGGAAATGCTTTGAGAATGAAAAAATCAACAATTATCTTCGTGGCTGTAAATGGTAATTTATTTTATTTTTATCTATGACATTAGAAGAATTCTCAAAAGTAATTTAATACCAGCTTTATCAGCGAAGTACATTTACAGGGAGTTTTTTTAAATTAAATATTTAGATGTGAAGGTTAAGTTTCTTTGGGTAAAAAACTTAAATGTTTTTATGATTGAACAACTCATTAAATGGCCATTGTAATAGATTAAGAAGAAAAGAATTGAGAGAACAAAGGTGTCTGACATTTTTTTATGGTAATTGACGGCAGGGACAAGTTTTCTTTGACTGATGTGTGTAATTATGAGATTTAAATTTAATTGTGAGGTTTTATTTTTGTTGCAAACTACAAAACCCAACAAACCTGCCTCTTTATTTACAAATTGGGCATGCAAGAATACCCAGATTTATGCAGATTTGATTTCTGAAATAAAAAAATACATATTATTTTTGCTGAACATTCATTTTTGATGATCTTTATGCTTACACCTCAGTTACACTATGTTATTTTTCTAGGGCTCCTGATGGAACTTGCCTGATTGTTAATAGCAACGATAATACACTGCGAGTGTTTAATCTCCCACAGGACTTGTACTATGATGGCGGGGAATATAAAGTTATTCCAGAATTAGTAAGTCTGTAAAAACATTTTCTTGGTTCTGAAAGACATCTTCAAATGATGGTTTGTTTATTAATGACCTGAATCTTTTGGAATAAAGAATTACTGTTTTGTATATAAAAATATATCCCAGCAATGGATATATCATTTGATGTTTTGAAATTATAACAACCATTCTAAACTTTAACTCAATTGAGCACCAATCTTAAATCCAAAAATATTAACCGTTAATATGGCTTTAGTTTTTAAAACATGAACTCGGTCAACAAAACGTATATTGCTATTGTTGGGTAGGTTCAGATGAGAAAGCATTTTCCAATTACAGTGTTTGATATCACTTTAGTCGGGAGAATTTTATGACAAATGTAGAATGTTTGTTTTAGATTTAAGACATGATTGCACGTTTTATGTTCTACATTTTAAAACATATTTATGATATTGTTTTAATTCTTTACTACAAATGCTGGCTTAGGTTATGCTCAAACTTGGTTTGATAAAAATTGCTTGGATTATTTTGTAAAAATTAAATATTGTTTTCAAAATAATATTTAGATAATTAGTTAATTTTAAGACAATTTAGTGGAAAAAACGATAGCTTTTGAGAAGGGGAATGAAGCTGTTTTTTTTACCCCAAACAAGACGTACCCCGGTAAAACAGTCTCTGCAGTAAGTGAGGAGTCTTTTAAGTTTTATACCAAGATATTTTGCACAGTTATCTTAGATAACCACTTAACATGCATATACAAAGCATACCTTGATTGTATCTATCCTTGAAATCTTGCTGATTTATTCATTTCATTCGTATTTCAGATGCCAGTGTTCAGTATTAAAGAGTCAGGCACAGTGTATGACTTTGCCTGGTTCCCTCTGATGTCATCAGCCGAACCGGACACAGCTTGGTACAGTGTTAATCATATAACATAAATACAACAGTAATAAATAAATTTTTTCTAGCTATGGATGTTTAAATCTTCTTGAGACTTCTTTATGGTTGATGCAAAAGTTAACTGATGAGGAGTTGGTTTACAACTAAACTGTTTATCACTTCACTGATACATGTTGAGTATCTGGTTTTAAAATTTGAAAAAATAAAATTTGAATCTATATGAACAAAATACTAGGCTGAAGGACAAACTAACAAACAGTTCTTTTCAAATAGCCTAACTGAAGCACGTACAACTAAAAAAGTTAAACACAAATGCCTTGTTCAAAAATAAATAAATCTTAGTATTGATATGAAGGAGAAACTGCTATTTATACATTGGTGAAGTTTTGATTTTCAGTGTGGCTGTGACCAGTAAGGACACTCCTATCCATCTGTATGATGCATTCACTGGAACGCTGCGTTGTAGCTACAGGGCCTACAACCATGTTGTAAGTTGGGCAGCTTGGTCTTGAAATCTCTACTTCTCATTTTAATGATTCCCATCGATTTGTATACCATTATTTAAAAAAAAAAAGCTGAAATATTTGTCTGGAGAATAGCTTGTACAGCAGAGATGGATTTTCCAAAATCTTGCTGAAAGGGATAAGCATGACAAGACGGAAGTTTTGCGTGACAACCAGGTCAAGTTTACAATTGAAGGTCAAAGTTCAAATTTTGAAATTTACATTTTTTCTGGAGAATAACTTTGTTCACCGTGAATGGATTTCAAAATAACTAATCATAACTGATGATCCTGATAAGATGGAGTGTTGATCACAAGAACCAGGTCCCTAGATCCAATGTAAAGGTCACATTTTAGGGTCAAATCTCCAATTTTGTATTTTTAGCACCATATATCAATTTTGATATAACTTGTCATAACTTTGTCCAAGGTCAAGGTCGCAATTCAAGGTCAAAGGTTAAATTCAGGATATGTGTACTTGGCACTTTGTCCAGAGCATATTTTTGTCCATCATGGATAGATTTTCAAATGACTTGGCAGAGGTTATCAGCATGATGAGAAAGAGTGAGGCACACAAGAAAGAGGTCGATATGTCTTATTTTATTGTCACATTTCATATTTGCTTTTATCACTTTGCATGGATTTATATGTAAATTGCCATAAGTGATCATCATAGTGAAATTGAGTGTCCTGCACAAGAACCAGGTCTCTTTTATTCTGGTCAATGTGGTATCACAGTGGATCAGAAATGTGATCTGTCCAGTAGTTCATGCTAATTCAAGGTGGACATTTAAAATTACCTTTGACAGCATGTGCTGAATTTTAACTTGAAACATGCTAGTAATCATGGTCATTCTCCATACATGATAATATACTGTCCACATTAGATGTGTTTTTTAGGGAAAACCATGCCATGTTAAGTAAAATTTTTAATAAAAATTAATGTTAAGTGAAGCATTCCTTTCTTGTTTAGGATGAAGTGGTGGCTGCCCACAGTGTAGAGTTCAGCTGTGATGGACTCAAGCTGTACAGTGGCTTTAACAAGATCATTCGAGTGTTTGATGTCACACGGCCCGGAAGAGAGTTTACTAATAGACCAACCTACGGTAACACAATGTCTTGACTTTACTTGTTTCAGTCATGAGGTTTTCAAATTTGTTTTAACAACAATTCATTTTAACAAGCTTGGTTGTTTAACTTCATATACTTTTAAGTTGTATCAACCTCTGACCTTTATGCACATTTATATCTTTCAAACATATTAAGATAAAATAAAACGGTTCTGTTTCCCTTATGTATAGAAAAACCATTCAAACAATATAGAAGAAATTTTTGACCCTTTCAGCGTTTAACTTGCTCAGTAAAAACAAACATTGTGTTGTTACAATAACTGGGTCAATTAAGTTTGAAAATGGTCTTGGTTTGTAAAATAACATGGCTTCAGGGTTGTCTGGCAGTTTTATTTATTGTGTGTTGTGAAACCTTGTGAACCTGCTCAGAACAGTTCCTTTGGTTGCAAGGTGAGGGCCTTTGGCACTCTTCTTTGTTATGTTACCTTGGAGAATTTATGTCATTTTACAATATGTGCTTCTTACAATGAAATATTTCAGAACAACGTTTGATGCTGTTAAAGTATCTTACTGTAAGAAAGCCTTCAAGCCAATAATTAAATGAACAATTGTTGAAAGGATTTGCACACATTTCTCTATAATCAACATAATCAATAATGTTAATGTTAATTATTATTATTAATTATGTTATTAATGTTTAAACATTTTTATGCTCTCTACTAATGCAGGAGGAATATTGTGATTCACGCAATCAGACAAACATTTGTTTGTCTTGCCATGCAAAGTGAACTTAAAATGACTGGTTTTATATAACATCAATATTGCTTCATACAAAGCTTTGAAATTGTCTTGTAACATGTTCAACTAACCCACATCACTTTTTCCTCATTTTGACCTTGACATTGACTTACCTTGGACTAACACTTATTCACAAGGTCCAAATTCTTGGTTAACCCAAAATGACCCTTTTCGTCTAGCATAAATAATGCTTCCTACAAAGCTTTATACTTACTTGCATGGATGTTATCTTAGTACACTCACAGCACATCAACATCACCTTACCTCATTTTGACCTTGACATTGACCTGCTTTAGGACTTAGACTTACTGAAAAATTCTTGGTCAACCCAAATAGACCATTCATCTAGCATCAATATCACTTCCTACAAAGCTTTAATACTTAAATACAATTGACAAGTTATTGATCGGAAACGAACAATATTTGTTATAAAAATAGAAAACGCACGCAAACTTTCATATTTGTTTCTGTGTAGCAAAGGATGGACAGCGAGGCATCATCTCCTGTATATCACCTAGTCCTACTGAACCAGGGCTCTACGCTGCAGGCTCATATGCCAAATCTAGTGAGTCACTTTATCTCTTTCAGCGCTGGGACCGGATTTTGAAGGCCTTTGCAAACAGTTTGGATCCAGATGAGACGCCACAGAACGTGGCGTCTCATCTGGATCCAAACTGTTTGCTATTCTGATAGCGGTTTTTGAAAAAAAGTGAAGAAAATGATGATTTTGGAAATTCAGCAGACAACATTTTAGCAGTTGACAAATTTCCCAGCATGCAAAGGGTTAAATGTGCTTTACTCAGTGCTTGAGAAAGGGGTCCAGGCCCTTGTTTGTCAGAAAGTGGGAACGTGAAATCAAGGATAATGCTACGGTTTCTTGAGTGTGCATTTAATATAATCTTATATAAAATGCCATTTCAAAAATGTTCATTGATAATTTAGTTTAGTATAAACTATTTTTATAATATACAAGATGTTCATTAAACAGACAAACTGCTCAACCCATTTTACATGTGAATGAATATTTATGGACCAAATGTTGTTATGGGATCTGTGTAAAGCGGCTGCGCATACAATAATCTACGTTATCTTCATCTTTATTTTCATGATCATGGCCTTGTATCTTTTTTGTTATCATAGTTTTCAGTAAGAAACCCTATCCCATTTTTCAACAGTCGGGCTGACCTTATAATAATAATAATAATCAGGAAAATTATGATTTCTTAATCCTTATCACCACTAGTTTCACTGCTTTTCTTTACTAACTTCATCACCATTATTTCCCCCTGCAGTTGCCCTATACCATGAGCCTATGGGAGAGATGGTGTGTATGTTTGAGGGACAGCAGGGTGGGGTCACACAGGTCAAGTTCTCCCCAGACGGAACCAAGCTGTATTCAGGCGGGAGAAAGGTATGACTGATACATGAATAATCGTTTTATTTTCAAAGTAGGCCGTTCTTAATAATTTTTCCATTTACTAATTAACAGTTTTATCGTAATATGCACGCCCGTGGTGTTTATTCACATGTTGTTTCAGGACAATGAAATCTTGTGTTGGGACATGGTGTTTATTCACATGTTGTTGCAGGACAATGAAATCCTGTGTTGGGACATGCGGAACCCTGGCCAGATACTCTTCACTCTCAACAGGCTGGTGACCACCAACCAGAGAATGTACTTTGACCTCACCTGGTATGTGGCCCTTTGTTTTGTTACACAACCTTCCTTTGATTGCTTAGACACTTTTGATTATGCTTTTAAATAATTTGCTTAGTGTCTTTGGGCGCTTTTACAAAGATCAGTGGAATGCTATCCCTGGGGTGGGATGAACACATTTAATTCTAGAAGGGATATATGTTTTATACCCTTTTATGGATTGCATATTTGCTGAATAACATAGTAAAAAATGTTAAGCTTATACGAGAGAGATCTGCTTCTTATAATATATGCTTATTTTTTTCTATTCCCCATGACCAAATGATGTATTTCAAACAAATTCCCTGCTGCTCTGTTAAAGGTCAAGATCGCATTCCAAGGTCAAAGGTCAAAATGTGTTACTTATACATGCCTAGCAAGATATTGATATAAGTTCAGATTACTATTACCCAAATTTTGCATACAACTCCCATGTTCCTTGGTCAAAGGTCAAATTTCCAATTCAAGGTCAGAGTTCATTAATGTTGGTTTCTGCTCCATATCTTCAACTTTAAGGATTTTAATATAGCTTCAGATTGTTATTTCCCATGACTCGATGATGTGTCGCATACAACTTGTGCGTGTTGGTTAATAGTCACATTGCAAGGTCAAAGTTAATAAAAATTTGTTTCTACTGTGTTACTAGTATAGGCCTTGTAGGTTTAATATAACTTCCGATCATTATTCCCCATGACCAAACAATTTGTTGCTAAACAATCCTATGCTCCTGTGTGAACAATTAAAAGTCAAATCTCAAGTTCAAAGATAATAGATTTTAGTCTTCCCTCTGTAACTTGTACATGCCTTGCAGAATTTTAATATAATTTTGTATTATTTGTATGCCCCCTTCTTCGAAGAAGAGGGGGTATATTGTTTTTGGCTGTCTGTCATTTTGTCTGTCAGTCTGTCCCAAAACTTTAACCTTGGTTAAAGTTTGGTCATAACTTTTGAAATATTGAAGATAGCAACTTGATATTTGGCATGCATGTGTATCTCATGGAGCTGCACATTTTGAGTGGTGAAAGGTCAAGGTCAACCTTCAAGGTCAAAAGTCAAAAAACACAATCCAAGGGAAATAATCAGCTTTAAAAGGGAGATAATTTCTAAACCTGCCAAATGATATATGGAAATTGTATTTCAAAGCGGCGCAGTAGGGGGCATTGTGTTTCTGACAAACACATCTCTTGTTTCCAAAGATAATGTGCAGCTGCAACTTGCATGCTCCTTGGTGATATTTCAAGGTCACATTTCAAGGTCAAATTTCTTAAATTATTGTTTTTGTAACTTTTCAATATCTCGGGTGATGTTAACATTTCTTAAGATTATTGATCCCCCATTACCAGATAATTTGTCTCTCATAATTCTTAGCGCTCTTCAGTTAAAGGTTAAGGTCGCAAAGAAGCAAACAAAAAGCATTCACTTAAAATTCATTTCTGTGACTTTTAATGCCTAGGAGGTAACTAATATTATTTTGTTAATAAATATTCTCCTATGACCACAAAATGCAAGGTTAGCTATTGGTATATGGGACCTCTCTGGTATATTTCATGGTCTGTTATCTCCGTTTTGTGAAAACAAATGCAAAAAGGAACTTTATTTAAGATAAATGTATGTGCCAAAAATGGTTCACATGTGGTGCAAAGTTTGTAAATCACCATTTACAATAAGAAAATGGAATTAAATGCATGTTCTGACTAGAATCACCTGATTTATTGACTTTGTTAGCGGAAAAAATGCAATAATTTACATTTTTGGGGAGAGAGATTTTATTTTTCATCCAATCTTCACCAGTCTTGCACAGCTTTCTTGTGACAATAAGATTTTAAGTGAAGTAAAATTTAAACAATGGCACATCAGGAATATCAAAGTTACAAACGAAGATCAGTAAAAGATGTTATGAATTGTTTTTTATGGTTGGTAATCAGTGGAGAAGGTTCTCATAACGGAACATAGGAGAATATATTTTCCCCAAAAATGTAGACAATGATCTTGATTCATGTCTTTGTGGTTGTTTTAAGACACTAACATGTGATTCGGTATTTCAAGCATTATTAAGGAGTATTTTCTTTGCTTATTACATGTAGGATGTTGTAACATGTATGCCGTGATTTGTCAATTTTTTAAACTCACCTGCGCACATGCCATCAAATGATGCGTTTTGTGCGTGTTCAATGTTATTTCAACGTACCTGGTATATATCACACATCTATACAATTCTAGAATGGTTATTTGTAAAATAAAACTGTCCGTGTACATATTTCAAAGGCATGTCTAGTGTATTTTACACCACAGCTTGTGTCTCCACATTCCAGGTTAAAGGAATATATTTCTGGTCCACGTTTTATAAGGTTTCCAGATGTTTCCCCCCCCCCCCCCCC
>VMBQ01002359.1:61901-100569 GCA_007657795.1 Dreissena rostriformis
GGGGGGGGGGGGAGAAACGTCGGCACTAAAACTAAAATGGGGGGAAACGTCTGGGGAGGAAACGTCTTTGGGGGAAAACGTCTGGGGAGGAAACGTCTTTGGGGGGGGGGGAAACGTTTGGAAACCCCAGGGACCTATACAACAAGTTTGTTTGTATAGGTCTCTGACCCAACTGAGCACCTTTCTACAGTTTTCACCCGTTAACCAATAGGCGCCGGCACACAATGCTCTATTTAGAAGGAGTGCTGTATCAGAAGAAGAAGGTGACTCACTAACAATAGAATTACACTAACTACTTGAAATCAGACATAATCATGACACTTGGTATACATATGAGCCGCGTTCTGAGAAAACTGGACATAATGCAGGTGCGTAAAGTGTATTCCCATATTAGCCTGTGCAGTCTGCACAGGCTAATCAGGGACGACACTTTCCGCTTTAACGACATGTTTTGTCTTAAGAAAGTCTCTTCTTAGCGAACATCCAGTTTAGGCGTAAAGTGTCGTGCAAACTGCACAGGCTAATCTGGGATGACACTTTACGCTCATGCATTATGTCCAGTTTTCTCAGAACACGGCTCATATGAAAAGCAAAGTGACGTTTGCGCACAATATTTTTTCATTAGTCTGTTGAAACGTCTGGTGAGTGTTAACAAATACATTTTCATTCTGCTGCGCGAAACGGAAATTTGATATTAAGATGAATCATTACATATGGACGGATAAATGGCAATATGAAGGCTATAATTCACAATCTTAAATTGATAGGGTTTTCACTGATGGGGACGCGGGGGCTGCTGTATTGCTTGTCCTTTTACTGTCAGAGCCTTTTTTACTCTGAAGTAAACAATAACATTTCTACTCCCTCGTGGTTTATCTGCTACATGTGGGATCACCAAATCGTTGTTTATTGGCCTTAATTCGAAATGTTGTTTTCTTTATCTCTGCATATAAATTATCTAAATTTAATAGAACCATTTATGAACTTTAAGCACAATAATTAAGTACATCGTATATTTATTGGCACGTATGAATGGTAAATATACGCTGATCATATTATAAAAATAAAGATCGTCCATAAAGCAATCACTTGGAAAAAACTGTTCAAATGATGGTCGTATCTGTTAACTTCAATCGTTTGTCGATGTTTCAATGTCACGCAAGAGCAGTAACATCCTACGAGTTGATCTAGATATACAAGGGACATACATTTTGATATTAATTCGAGAACCGTAATACAGTTTATTTTCCCTAGTGGCGCAGATATGAGTTATTTGAATAGGACTTAATGAAAATCTATATTCTCTCGAAAACATAACATTTTCTTTTTCGATTTGTTTACGCCTTTATTAGTTATGTTCTATGTTAATGCATCGTAGACGATGCGTTTCGTTTTCTGTTTTTAATCTGGAACACGTTTGAAACTTTTAAAATAATGTTCACTGTTTAACGACAGCGATTTATCAATGTGTATTCACTGTGTTTTTCTATAAACCACCGCCAAGATAAAACACATTGCTACAAACTTACTGTAGTGCGCACAGGCTAATCAGGGACGACTTTCCGCTTTTATGGTAGTTTTCGTTTAAAAGAAGTCTCTTCTTAGCGTAAAACCATTTTTTTGTCGGAAAGTGTCGCCACAGATTAGCCTATGCGGACTTTACAGGCTAATCTGGGACGACACTTTACGCACATGCATTAAGCCCAGTTTTCCAAGAACGAGGCTAATATAACAATTGTATGTGTTCAGCAACAGTCGCTACATCGTCTCGGGCAGTCACGACGGGAACGTGATTGTTTGGGATTCACTGGCCGCCCCTGTGACCGACGGCATACATCCGGAGCCAGTGATACACCCCGCTATGAAATTCCAGGCACACTACGATACCGTGAATGGCTTGAGGTTGGTAGAATTTCGTAATTGGTTTGTGCTGTTGAGAAAAACAAACATAATACTTACATTTAATGTCATAAATGTCGAATATGTAAAGTTGCTATTTTGTGAAGTGATAATATATGAGCCTTGTTCTGAAAAAACTGGGCTTAATGCGTTTGTGTAAAGTATCGTCCTAGATTAGCATGTGCAGTCTACAAAGGCAAATCAGGGACGGCACTTTCCGCTTTTATGGAATTTTCGTTTAAAGAATGTATCTTATAAACAAAAATCGAGTTAAGGCGGAAGGTGTCGTCCCAGATTTGCCCGTGTGGACTGTACAGGCTAATCTGGCACGCCACTTTACGCACATGCATGAAGCCCTGTTTTTGAAGAACGAGACTCATATACATTCACGGACATCTTTTGTGGTTGTCACTGATTAATTAACACTTAGTTTTGAGCTATCGGTTACTAAAAAAGGTATATTTAAATCAGAAACAATTACTGAATTGTATAAATCTAGTTTATTTGCATTACGACGAGTCATGAAGCTCCAGGTGGTCGGATGTAGTCTGTTATTCAATTAGTATATTGCGTTGTGTTTCTTTGAACAGACAGTTCACGTAAAGGACAGAGCTGTTTTACGACAACGACGTGTCTGATGGGCATCTGGATGTATAATTACACCAAATTACAAAAAATTGGAATACTCAGCGGTCCAATTATAAACATAAATAACTAATTCATGTTTTAGTTAGTTTTGCATACCCCATGGACTGAATGGTTTATTATATAGGAACTTAATTATTGGATATAATTCTAAGGGCGGAGAAATAGAATACATTCTAGACTATTTAAAGACATATTTTTCTTGGTAATTGTATTTGATGCCGGTTGTGAATGATTATTGTTCATTATTCTTCACAGTGTGCACAAAACCCTACCCTTGGTGGCGACAACCTCAGGGCAGCGGCATTTCAAGTGTTTCTTAGAAGACTCAGATGATGATGACAGAGGTAGTAGCAGCAACAACACCAGCGGAGATGTTGCCGAACGTGATAATTGCCTCCGACTGTGGTGGACATGAATAGCTGGGCAGTGAAGAAAAGCAACAAATGTGGACGTGCATTAGATACACAAACTGTTAATACGTTTTGTGTGAATGTACATGGGCAGTTGTGAACGCTGTACCATGCGTAACCCAAGTTCAATAATTATGTTATATGCATAAACAATGTCGGCCTATAGTTCGTATGCGTGATCGCTGTATGTCCATAACATTTGTACACATTTGTATATGTATTCTCATTTCGTGTTTTCTTCATGTCATAGTATGATTATTATTGTGAACGTTTGTGAACTGTTCGAAGTTTGAATTAATTATTATGTTTTCAAATGGAAATCTCTGGCTTCGGGTAAACTTGTGTTAATGGTATAATTAAAGCACGAAAGCCGATGATCTTTATCTTTGAACTGCTACTCAATATCAGTTGAACGGAAGGACACGCGGTGAGGTTAACAATTCATGAAGATAACAGTACAGTTGTTGATCACTCCCAGAAGTATGTGGTAAGATAATTAAATATATCGTACAAACACGTGAGTTCGTTTGATTAGACTTATTTTAATACTATTCGTATTTCTGTCAATGTCTTCCATCAATTTATTATTAACTTGTTTGCGCTAGAAAGGAGATTGACATATGAGTCGCGTTCTGAGAAAACTGGGCATAATGCATGTGCGTAAAGTGTCGTCCCAAATTAGCCTGTGCAGTCCGCAAAGGCTAATCAGGGACGACACTTTCCGCCTAAATTGGATTTTTGCAAAGAAGAGACTTCATTTAAACGAAAAACGTAATAAAAGCGGAAAGAGTCGTCCCTGATTAGCCTGTGCGGACTGCACAGGCTTATCTGGGACGACACTTTACGCACATGCATTATGCCCAGTTTTATCAGTACACGACACATATAGTTCATATGCAAGGTCATTGTCCTTAATTTAATTTAGCGTAACACTTTCAATGCCCCCCAACGCATTCAGCAAAGCACTTTTACGTACGGCTTCTGATTACTTTTTGAAATCAGTATTAAATGTTATTGCCAAGCTGTTATAAGATCCAGTTATTGGAGCGCTATGTAGGATTCATGAAATAATTGTTTAATAAAATAAGTATGAAGGATGAAGTGGTGTGAAATTGAAGGATTCGTGAAATTATTATTTAATGAACTAAGGATCGAGGATGATGCGGTCTGTAATGGATTCAGGCGCTTCATTAATTACGCTCGATTGGTCATTGTCGGCTCGGGTACTACTTACATGTACCCCGGGTACTCTTAAGTATACTTACATGTACCGTGCTTAAAATACATAAACAAAACAATATATATAATTTGGCGATTTAAGCCATTATTGTGTCTTCAAAGTTGAACAAAAATTGCATTACGATGATCATAATATTTAAACTTTTTTAAGCTATGTCTTTAAAGCATCGAAGTCAATGCCCTGATGTAGATTGTTTTTGTTTGGTTTTATGTCGTCGTTCTTCTGAAGTTACAATTCAGATGACCAGCAGTGTTTCCCAACAAAAGGCAGTTAAAGGTTTTTTGTAATGCTTATATTATCGATTGTATTGCCCTTTAATTAGAATGGTCATGCTAAAAATTTAGTTTTCATATAAACTTAACTGTCTTGGGAATAACTATAAATCACGTATTATGTGTGTAGCACTTTAAAACCGGTAAAGCCATTAGCGTTGTGCAATAAATAAAGGACTTCATGTTTGTATAAGTTTTTCTCATGCTAGTCAGTTAAGTGTGACTTGCTCATAAATTTGTTTTAAGCTGATATTTAATTTCTGAACTTTTACATTGAATATCATCAAGTTTGTGAACACACATTACCAGACGGTATGTACATTGAAAACATGGTCGGCTTGTAACCGATTGTAGTAAAGGCTAGCGTCTGGTCAATGTTCATGTATGTGCATAATATACGTACGACTTCTTTTTAGGGTAGATATCTTTGGCAGCAGGAAATGTGTAATTAAAATGCTGATTGTTTCACATGGAAAACTTAAGATAAACGGACATGGTCGCTCTTGTAAAAAGCTCTGATATGCCATGTCTTCGTTTACCTTTTTCTGTTAACCAACGATAAGCGACGATTAATCATGACTTCCAAATGTATACCTGAGACATATTTCTTTTGCGTGTCAACTGCGGGAGATTCCTGTTTTCGTGCTGGATTAACTCGGATAAAAATATTTAAAATTAAAAAAACCTTGCAAAGACTTAGAATGTATCAAATTCATTGATAACGTTGACAATTGTTGTTGAAGAAGACGTGTCGTTTGCTTACATGTGTACCTATACATTATCACGATTCTTAAAAGCAATTATTGGCCATGCCTTTCATAATATTTGCGTTGTTGGTCATTCGCCAAGTAAAGTTAATAGACGAATTACAATCTGGGTCCTTTAGTTGACGCATGCCGTCACATCTGTCATAGCTCTATGTATCGTCTAAGCTGAACAACGCAGCGGGATATGTATTCAATAGATATTACAACAAAATCACTACCGATTTATACTACCTACATTCGTAAATAATATGATAACGGAACTACTAATAGCGTGCTTTAAGCTATCCGGTAGTTTTGTATTAAAACAGCTGCATATTGAAGATGCGATGTCTTCAAATATCAGGCAATTAATCAAAGCCAGAAACGTACATTACGCATACATCTGCTAGCCAGTAAAGCGCCCATCTTATAATTTAAGTGATTGCATCTCTGAAATGATACATCAAATGCGCTGAAGAAATATATATACTTGATACATTGTGTCTGTTGGTTTTCAGTTAAAACAATTTCTCCTTCTTGATATCAGTATAATATACTTTACAGAAAGCACAGCAATTTTAATGATTCTTTCTACCACGTGCATCAAAACATATATTGAATATAATGATTGAATAAACAAATATGTTAGATGTGTGACTTTTTTGTGTCAGAAACATAAACAATAATAAAAACAAGTTTACTGTATCTTTTCGACTGGATGATACACGATAAATATTAAATTAATTTTCCCGTTCGATTCTCATCTGCCTTGAATAATATACAATAAAGTAGTAACACATTTTCCGAATTTTCATATTTCCCTTTTTTTAATTGCACTCGCCTTATTTAATGTGTACAAAACGTGAACATGCACCTGGTTTATTAGATTATTTTTTAATTCGTGCAGGACGTATGGTTGATATTGGAAACGTAACCAATTTTTACCTATTTTTTTTTTGAAAGGTAAATATGTTTTTAGCGTGTTTATTTCATAAACCGAAAGTACAAAGACCTCGGGAATGACATTGCTTTTCCATTACTGGATGATATGTCATCGCCCTTTATACTAATGTAACAAAAGATAATATTTAAAATGCTTTTAGCGATAAAATAAATTGAGTATGACTTGTTAATAAAACGTAAGAGAACAATGCCATTGTTTTCTAAGGTTAGGTAAACACGAACAGGATATAAAGAAGTGAAACTCCAGAAGCTGCAGCAGTATTGCAATTCTATCATACACACCTTTGTGGCCCTTTATTTATGGCAAGGAGCCAATTGCCAAAACGGTACAGTACGGCACAAAACGAAACAACATATACACATAGTAGAATAAAGCTGGGGTCACCGCCTTGGAACGGTCAATGCTAAGCATTGGGGGTTTAAACTGGTTATAGAGCGCTCAACCTCATACTTGGCCCAGCAATATTCATGATACATATAAGTGTAAATAAAATTTAACCTCATAGCATTGCAACTCAAATTAAACAGTAATAAAAGGGAATTAAAACGCATTCAATTTAATTACTATTTAATTACTCAATGGTAGGAAGGAGACCAGAGCAACAGAGTTACAACTTTTTGAGGCACGATGAAATGAAATTACTAAAACGCATCAACTACATCCCTTGTTTTTAAGAGAAACATGTAGGTCGACAATCCGGCTATACTTTGTTCTTAATCAAGGATAGATTTGTCAAATAAAACATATACAATATACTTATTTTTACCGTAACAGGTGTTGTATACATTGTATTAATGCCGCTCATTTCAAATCCGTTGGGTAGATTTTATCTCTTGTTTAAATTGCTGTTTAAAGGCTCGCTTGGAGGTGATTCTATATTATATTCCCTTGGATAATGAGACTGTGGATCATGTTACAAATCTGATCTTTTGTTGTTTGAGATTACCTTAACTACACTATGAAAAGTTGAGCATACGCTATCGTTAACATTCATACAATTAATATACATTTTATTTAATTAATAATTTGTCCGCTGGCTGTTGTATGTTGTTCACTAACGATTAACTTTATTGAATAAAAGTTAAGAGTTAAAGGCAATAGCTGTACTAACATATAGCGATTCACTGTCGTATTTACTATGCTTTGCATTGACCGTTCAAAGGCGGCGAATAGTTGGAGTTCTCTTATAACACTAAAGGGTAAAACAATAATTTCTCTCTTGATTTATTTTCTGGAGTGTCTTTGTTTTCATTAGTACTGTAGCAGAATTGAACATGATTATGTAGAATGATATAGAAAAAAATAGAAAAAAAAACTTTTTTTTATTTGCATTTTTTATATGGTACCTGTTTCGTTAGTTCATGATTACATTTCAATGCGTTAGTAGTTCACATGCACGGATACAAGGAAGAGGTATGTTCAATTAATGTTTGATTTAAGATGTGATAGTATTTTTTAAAAATAGGGAGAATGAGATAATATAATTAGGAGAGAAAGTGTTGTTCACATATGCTAGTCTTGTTTGTAAGACAAGTAACATATCACCTATGTTAAAGCAAAGTACGATTGACAAGTCTATTTACAGTTGGTACAGACTTTTATTAAATTATGTATTTATTTAATCTTTTAAGTGCCCCATTGCCTTTTTCAAAGCATAGTCCTATTTCACATTTCCATGAAAATAAATTGTTCTTAGCTATTAAGAAATATATTCACAGTTACAAAGTTCTCAACCCGTCATGCAGAAGCGGCAAGACAAATAACCCTTGACTATAAATATTTGTATGGAAATTGTTAATTTCATTTGTGTAATGCAATCAGTTCATTTTGCTCTTGCAGTTATTGGATTTTATTGAGAAAATCGGAAATCTCCCGAACCGCTATTGTATCAGTTCTCATATTGCTTAGTTTTAAGCAGAAACAAAATATTCACAAAGTCTAAAATGTATCAACTCAATGCGATATACGGTGACCATCTGCCTTTCTGTCGCATAAATCTAGTCTAGAAAAACAATACAGTCACGTGTTGTGGTTAAGCAGATGAAGAATTATTTCCGTTTTACTCTTTGTAGAATTTCAGGTAAGGTACAAAAGAGCTTCACTATAAATGAGAAAATGATGGACGTAGACATTCGTTGTACATATTGTTTGATATTTGGTGTTTGTATAATGAAACACATTTTGAACGATTATTTGTATTGCTAGTAACCTTAGTTTTTGTTTATTAATGTATAATGTTCAATATTAATGTTTGTTAAATATGATTCATTAGCACAATTACGAATGCTTCATTATATAGCAACTGATTGTCGTCAGTGAACGTTTCAAAACCAGTTTTTCGTTATCTCGAGGCTGCCCTTAAATACAGCCCCGATGCTTTGCCTTCGGGTTTGCCGACAAAATGCGAGGTTCAGGAACATTCAGGACAACATAGGCGGACCTTAGTCATGCATCCTGCTTTTCCTTTATTCGAACAGTTACGTAAGACAGGTTGCGGTTTATTCCACACATAAAATTACCGTCACATCACAATCGAAGGCGCCGGATAGGACGCGGACTGACACCGAATGGTCCAGACATCCCCCATAATTATTACCGATAGTGCCGAAAGGTTGCGGAGTTTTTGTAGGAAAAGCATGTTAAGGAAAATCCAATGTGTTATTGACAGAATGTCAAATCGTTGCAAATCGGAGAATTGGGAGTTATCAAAGATGCAGAATTAGATATTTATTTTCGGTTCCTATTGCTACATTCAATAACACATTGCTAAGTTGATATTACTATTATTGATTTACATTGCCATACAAAATTGGGATGTGCGGATGCATCATTATTTATTATTTTTTACCAGCTTAAACGTTCAGATAGGAGGTTACACCTAATCCTTAATCTAGTAAGATATAAACATACACAACCAAGCTGTTTTATTTGGCCATAAGGGGCTTTCTCTTTAAATTGCCTTACGCTAATAACGATAATCTTAGTATTTTACAATATGATGCTATGTCTATAAATCGTGTAATTCAAACACAGCCAAAAACTTCGCATTTATATGTAGTAGTAGTTTAATGGAAATGATTATACATGATATTAAACTATGATAACAAAAGTGTCAACAACATACTTTGATATTGATGTATTAATAGTAAGTAAATAACCAGATTGTCTAACATGATTGATGCAAAATTGATGTTTGTTCACCAATCGTCTGCGTATATATGGGCATACAATATGCACTATTAAACAGGTCGATGCAGTGGGTATTTATAAATCGATAAACGAACAATGTACATTAAAGACATTCTAAAAGTATACATATTGGTTCTTGTTTTATTGTTGAATATGTTCTAGATGATACACTGTAAGCTATTGCGTAGTTTATTGTACTTAGATTATAAACAACAAACTGAATCAATGTGGAAATGGATAAAGAGAGCCGAAGGAAAATGTTTGTGGCCATAAATCTCAGCCAAATTTAATTTACAGCCAAATTGCTGTTAAAACTGCAAAGTAATGGCCCTCGATTTGTCTAAAATAGGCAGTTTTAGCAGTTATATATAATCAATACCATGCCAGTTTCAATCCATTCCTCACCAAACTTGATGTTCTAAATTTCCCAACTGTGGCTGGATGACATATTGAATTAATGTTTAGTACTCTTCACCATCATAAAATAAAGGTCTAGTTTGACTTTGATTATAAACCACTTTACGTCTCAAGAGTCATGGCTCCTTTGCGACTATAATTTCTTCAATCATTTGGTAAAGATTAAGATTAATGGCTTGAACAATTAATATAACTGTTGGTACTCATACGTACAGCTTCTTAAAAATTAAGACAAATGCTCACTTAAAATACAAAATACCAAATGTTGATAAAGTTATATCTTGTTTAGACTTATATTCATTTTTAAAATAATTTCAGCAGAATAACTCCAGAAAGGCTTGACACATACTAACCAATCTGTGGTACACATGTGTCGCATTCTGAGAAAACTGGGCAAAATGCATGTGCGTAAAGTGTCGTCCCAGATTAGCCTGTGCAGTCCGCACAGGCTAATCCGTGACGACACTTTTCGACTTAACTGGATTTTCGCTAAGAAGAGACATCATTTAAACGAAAAATTCCATAAAAACGGAAACTGTCGTCCCTGATTAGCCTGTACGGACTGCACAGGCTAATCTGTGATGACAATTTACGCACAAGCATTATGTCCAGTTTTCTCAGAACACGACGCACATTTGTTAAGTAAGAAGTTACAGTTCTAATTGGACTTTGGTTATAAACCACACAATGTTGACAGTTTTTAAAAATAACACACGCTTAGTCTCCAATTTGATCCATCTATGGAACGCTCTACATCGATAGAAGTAGAAGCTCACACGGACGGTCGCCGGAATTATTGGAATTCAATAAAATAAATCTATAAATATGTTTATTATTAACATGTTACAATGTAACAAACCACAATCACGGTTGTGTGCGATATTTTCATATTTGAGAATGATATCGATATTCTTTAGACAGCAACTTTATAGTATTATGTAGCCTGCGACCCGGAATTCAAGACACAAGTAGCGTTGGGTTCAGTATATCACACGAGTCTACGAAATACATGTAACAGCCAAGAATTTCCAGAAGTCAACATTAAACATTATTTTTATGGATATTTTTCTTTGCCGATTTTTTAAATAATTGAGTTTAAATTATGAAAGTTCTCTTGATATCAATAAAATTATTGTTAATTCATCGCATGATCGTCGATTTTTACAACGTTGTAGTCGTGAAGGCACTCTTAACGTTTACGGATATGTAGGGTTTGGATATACATATGTTATGCAATCACATTGTGGATAGTCATATAACCTTAAAATCATTGAGTACAACCCATATTGAATTATGTGTCATTGAGTAATTCCCTTATTTTCTGGCGAACATAATATATTAAATTGACTTTTAGGCCTCGGGCAACAAGATTCATCGCTTCTCAAATCATGTGTTAAGTGTGAAACGTGTTTGTTGTGATTTTGTGAAAGTAAAATGTTAACTGCAAATTCCGATATAAGCTGCACATGAGTTATTGATTTCCTTAACATTTTTGCCGCGAATTTCAAGGTTAAATGCAGTATTTTATTTACACTTAATTGTTATGTGAATAATTCTGGACAATGTGGTTTTGAAGCTCATTAAACACCAATCTAATCCATCAATTCTTTTGCATTGACCGTTCAAAGGCGGTGGTCCCAGTTTTGTGTTTTGTAATGACAGACAGACAGACAGACAGTTTATTTCAATCCAATAAGGCATTTAAGCCCACGAGGACATATATACAATACAAGTATTGACGAACAGTGTAGACAAGAATACAAAGTTTTAACAAAAGAGGTAGATGTATGTTTCCAACATTTGGAGAAGATCACATTGAGAACAATATTTCAAAACATACGTGCAATTGTTATAATTGATAATTAGGGAACGTGTTCTAAGCATTAATATTACTAGTATTAGACGGCATTAAGACCTCATATCATATTTATTAACCGTATTACAAAATGTATGTAAAAGTAACCAACAAACATATAAACATAGTTTGCGTAAGGTTTCCGTAATATACAAGGAAAATAATAATACATCTGACATATTTACAGTTTCACCGGAAACACATAGAACACATGAAATATATACAATTCAAGTACAAAGAAACACATAGAAAACATGTATTTACAGTATCACAAGAAACACAGAATAGATAAACTTTATACCGTGTCAATTTCTATACATTACCTCATTTCTAATAATAAATGCTTGATGCATATAGGTTCCTAAGTTTCTAAGTATATTCTTATTTTCTGACTTTACAAGATCTACAAATTTAGCCATGCTAGGTCTAAACCAATATTTTCTGCCAATATATTTTTTCCTAATGTCAGTATACATTATTCATTCCATAACAAAATGATACTCATCCTCAATTGTATTGAATGTTGCACTTTTTCTATCACTTATTGGGGTACTCAAAGGTCTGGTCCATCGACCAGCCTCAATATGCAATCTATGCTATGAGACTCGAAAACGAGAAAAAGATTGACAAAACTTACTAATATTAAAACATTTCGAACTTTTTTCAATACAAAAGTCGTTTTTGTCGATGTGATTTGGTTATTCAGGTATTGTTTTTAGCGTTACTTGCAAAAATAAAGGTAATTATACTTTAAACACGCGCACGGCATGTATAATTGGTATTTAACAAGGTGATACAAGTAATTATCATGTATTATCGTGCAGATATTTTGCAATTAGAGGTAATACGATGCATATGAGCAAAAATAATCTGAACCGACTATATGACCGTTTAGATGAAATAAGCGTGTATCGTATATTGTTTGACTTGTATAAATACCATACGCGCACTAAAACCGTTGTTTTGATTATGCTGTGTTTTGAAATGTATTTCGACAAGAATGTTTATTTCAAAGGTTTATATCATAACAAGTGAATGTATGGAAACATAACTGTTACTTTAGTATCAATATAAGATAATATATTTTAACTATGGATAAGTATACAACAGTTTGGAAGAAAACTTGGATAAAAAATAATCTGATAACAGTAAGTTACACAATTTACACAGGTTTTTTGCATTTCTAATGCTGCTGCATTTTTATGGTTATTATTATTGATAATTTAATATAACTTGTATAGTTATTGTTATTTTTTTATTATTATTGATGATTGTACTCACTGTTATTTATTGATCATACCTTTACATTAATTGCATGTGAATTAAGACGATAAACACACTTCTTAATTTATTTTCAGATATTCGTTTAAAATTCGCCTTACACTATTAAACGAGAAATGAAATGAAAATCGAGCAATAGTGCTTTTAGCATCAAAGATGAGAATGACTTTAGTGAATTAATTCCTGTATAAAGTCACTAAATAGGCTTGTGTTTTTGTGATTTAAATGAAAATATAATTAAACAAAATATTCTTATACAATTTTATATAAACTGTGGCCGAGTGATATCTCAAATTTGGCTTTTGTCATTTGCATCAATTTTCGACCACAATAGTAATAATGTAGCTTAATTTAAGTAGAACCATTTGTAGCGGCTATAAACAAAGCACAGCGACATTTTATGAGGATAACGCACGGATTAGATTTTAAAAGTATTGCAAATTTACATGTTATGTGATATTTATGCTTGAGACATATTAAATATCTCTGTGAATACTGTTCAAACATCATCATGTGCAGATCGTGAGCAACAACCCTAACATGGCAACGGAAGACAACAACACCACAGTCAAGACGAATGATAATCAAAACACTTCATTCCCAAACGGCGAGCTCTATCTGGAAGACCACAGTATAGTCGTGAAATGTTTATCGGTGATTATCGGTTTGGTTTCACTTACATCCTCCATATTAGCAATAACGATCTTACGCAGAACTCGAAAGGTGCCCAAATCTACAACGTATCTTGTTACGGCTCTTCTCGTATTCGACTGTATAATTGTGACATTTTCAACGGTCCGAAAATTCATACAGGAGCCTTTTCTGAACACCAACATCAACGTATTGACTTTGTGCTCTATATTGCTTGCTACTACGACTGTTGGCATGATGTCTATCGAAAGGTGTCTTTTATTCTACATGCCAATGACTTACATGCGCCTCTATTCTGAAAGATTCATAATGAAGGTCGCAGCAAGTGTTTGGATTTCAGAATTGTGCATATCCCTTTGTGTCCGATATGCAATTTGCTATTTGCGCTATAAATCCGTATCTGTGTTTTCAAAAGCCGGTTTATGCAACAATATAGTCAATATTTACTACATTATTCTAGGAACATTAGTACTTGCAACGTCTATGGTTAGCTACTGGGTGATATTCGTTATTGTTCGAAAGAAAAACAGTCGTAAAGATGAGCGCGTAATGTCCTTTAGATCAGTCGTCAATCTTATTCGAGGATACAAAAACACTGTACTAGTTCTTGTGTTCTGGGTTCTGATCCTTGTGACATCTCTGGCATACGGTATTATTTTAATTTTATTAAGTGCTATGGGTATAAGCCCAAACATAGCACGTCTCTCTCTAGACGCGGTCTCGACGTTAAACTGCCTTTTGAATCCCATTCTGTACGTGCTGTGGTTCAAAGAATGCAAACTCGAGTTGCTAAAAATATTCTCCTGTTTGGGTCAGTCAGTTAAGGAAAAAGCGCGATTACTACAGTTTGAATTGTTCGACATAGTGCCTTACGAATCTGCTACATCGGACAGAAGTATGCCACCTAGTTTTGAAGGAAACAGTGGAGTGGATATTAACACTAAAAGTGGCAATAACAATCCTGCATTTTACGCGGAGACAACGCTTTAGAGTCATGGATAGAATCGTGGATAAAATAGCTGAAACAGTACTAGCCTAAACATTATATTGTATATATGGTCATAAATGGAAAGAAGGAAAGGAGACAGTATCCTTCTTCAGAAGAGTTCATGTGCAAGTGTTAAGCAGTTTAGTTTGATAATATGAATCAAGTTACAAACCCATATGATATAAGTGTCGTTTTATAGATCAACAACATTGATATTGCACTTGTCAACTTAATCAGTATAAATTGTACACGTAGATTGTTTCCCATATTTGCATTCGGTTTAGTTCGTGCACGTTTTGCACGAGTCTTTTTGAGACTGTAAAAGTAACATTAGTGAAGTAAGCTTCAAACGATAAAAAATCACTTTAAGTACGGAAACAAACTTTATCTTTGTAACTATCCTTAAATATATGGATGAATAAATTTAAGCTCCGAGTTTATTTTAACGAGCTATATACATTGTATACGTGGTACTTCGTGAATAAAGGATATACTGTTTAGTATAACGAACATTTTAATCCAAAAAGAAAAACCTCCAGTTGCGCAGCTTCCATATTTGTTAATTGAACTACTGCAGTTCATATTTAAGCAAAACTATATAACCATTAATACATGTGCGCTTGTAATAATATTTTAACACATAAATTGGTTTTGATTACGTTCTAACGAAGCTGTTTGAGCACATACATTATTCCATGGAACAGACATATTTATTTTTATCCTTGTGCTTTACTATTTTGAATGTATAGGACATTAAATAATAAATAGTAAATCATGTTGTGCATCTATGTATTTAATATTTATATTTGATGTTCAATTATTGATATGGCATTTTATACTAATATATCATATAAACTCATAAAGATTCATACATATATCTTCATGTATACATCCGTTGTGAATTCAAGACCAAGTTTCTTTACGAATATTGTAAAAGCTTTAACGTACACGTCGTTTAAATGCTTTGTTGTTAAATGTGTAATATGCATTCGAATTGTTTACAGATAACAATTGTTTATTTATCAATTAAGTAAAACGGCTTTATTTCTACGAAAAAGAGAAAATATTTATTTTAAATATCAACATGATTTGTTTTGATCGAAGAAAACAGTTTGTCATTTTAGGAGCAGCTATTTTGCCGTATGTTTCAAACATTTACATGCATGGACTCTTCGTTCTTGATGCTGACCATACACTATTTATCATCAATTCCAAGTCACTTTCCTAACTATTTACAGAATACATTATTAATATGTTTTGCCTGTATTCATATACTACTGTGTACATGACATGCGCAACATGAATTCAAGTCTGACCAATTCATGTTTTCATAGTTTTTTTCGTTGTTTTACTAAATAATCGTAACTAAAGGTCCAGAGCCATATATTTACATAGCGATAGAATGGAAGATGACTGAATAGTGTGCTTGAAAGATATCATCACACGTACTCAACCTTTTAAAGCCCAGGTACCGATTATCAAAAAATATTAAGCCTATTTGAACATGATTAAATTAAGCTTACTTGTTTTCAATGTGCAATACAAATGATTTTAAACGTAGTAAAGCTTTAATTAAAAATTGTATATGGGTTTATCAACATTAGTACTATTTTGTACAAAACCATCAACTTACATTTTATATCCTTAATCAATAAAATTAGTGATTTAAGCCATTTTTTAAAAACCTCGCTTAACTATCTTTGCGAAATCGGGGAATGGAGACCGTTTTTCTCAGACACTTACACTATTCTTCAACTTATGCACACTATTTATTATTAATGAAAGACATTTGTGAACAGCAAGTTACGGTATCGATACATTTATTATATACATTTAAAGGGACTGTAAACCACGAATGACGAAAAAAGGAAAGTTCTAAAATACCGTATTTTTTTGCAATTATTAGTTTATATTGATTAAAATATCACGATTGGTTTATAAAATTACTTGAAAAAAGTTTGTTTTTTATTTTTACTTATTTTTTGTATTTATTTATTTTTACTGGGTATGCATACCCAGTAAAAATAAATAAATACAAAAATACATGATTCATCGTCACGTGGTTAACCCAGGAATGCAAATTGTGCATGCGTATTGTATTGTATATATTTTATATATAAAATGATCAATCTACTTGCGTTATTTATAGTGTGTATATCGTTATGTCACTTATTTTCGCGATTTTACATCGCGAAATTTTATTACCGAATATACTAAAAATATGAACTTTTTTTCATACTTAAAATATATGGTTAATAATGTATGAATTAACAAACTTTTATAAATATTCTATAAACAGAAAATATGCGTATTAGTCTAGGAATAGCGTAAGTAGTTTAGTGAAACGGGGCCCTGCAGTCAATAAACATTTATTTTTTTCAGAAACTGATTCTTACCGAAAAAAACACACACAAAAACAAGGACTGATATCGGTTAAAATAATAAAAATTGGTCAGTATTAATTGCACAGTTTCTATGCACACAATAGCGTGTTTCTGGTTTAAATATGTATTGCATTTCTCAAAGTAAGCATAATTATATGATTTTCTCGGACACAACATAGTTTTAACAAAGATAAAAATAATTTTATTTCATAAAAACCGATCCTATTGTTGCATGCATGGAACTATTTTCGTTGGACATGGGCTTTATTTAATTTTTATTTTTAGACAAAAAAGTAATACTTTTAATTTAAACATATTTATTTCAAACAATACGCATTGTTTTACATAGAATTACATACAACAATATTACAGTTAACATGTTTGAATAGAATTAAAACGAAAGACAATATCTTATATAGTTCTTTCCCCCTATACAATTACAATTAAATGTTGTCTGACGAACATAGTGTTTTTATGATTACACAATACTAACAGTATAAAAAAAGAGAAACTTTGAGTATAGATTTTCAATTGTGAAATACCAGTAATATGTTGACATTTGACGACGACGACGACGACAACGATGACGACGATGACGATGATGACGATGACAACAAAGACGACAACGACAAAGACGACGACGGAACGACAACGATTATGACGACGATGATGCTGATGACGATGATAATGACGATGATGATGTTGACGATGATGATGTTGATGATGATGATGATAATGATGATGATGATGCTGATGTTGATGATGATGATGATGATGATGATGATGATGATGATGATGATGATGATGATGTTGATGATGATGATGATGATGATGATGATGATGATGAAGAATATGTCGATGATGATATATGACGATGACGACAAAGACAACAAAGATGACGACGAAGATGACAACGAAGACGACGACGACGACCTAGACGACGATATAGAGGACGACGACGACGATGATAACGTTGATGAAGATGACGATGATGATGACGATGATGATGACGATAATGATGTTGATGATGTGTATGATGATGATGAGGGTGATGATGATAATTTAGTTTTATAAAATGGTTAATTTTTAAACACATTACAATTACTTTTACGTAATACACATATGAATTACATATACCTCTGGTTGTCTTGTCATCGAAGATGTTTGCCGCTCATTAAAGGAATAACAAAAGTGCGACCCACCATACGTATAGCGCGGTGGCGAACTAAACATTCCGGGCATAGCATTGGCAGGAATTATGTCTACCATTGTCCAATATTCTTTGTTCTGTTGTTAACTTGTTTAATAGAAAGCCTGATTGAAATTCATTTGCCTTGTGTTTTACTTCTTCGGAATAATATATATTATACATGTACTTATTATTCAGGTTTCAATTATAGAATGGTCTACAATCCAAAATCATTAAAACGACCAACAAAAACTTACATCCACGGAACGGTCAATCCCGTCGGCCATTCAACACTTCGACTGAAATTAGATCATATTTCAGCGACAAAGAGGGGACACTTTGATTGCTTCTGCAAAACCCCATAAACTAAGGTGCCGGGCTCTAGAGATAAAAACTCCAGCAACAATGAGATTAAAATGGTGTCCGATGGAAAGGTAAATTAAAAATTGGCTGGTTTTATGATTATATAAATATCATATATGACAACATAAATACATTATGTTAAGAGCGATACTAGATGTGCTTCTGAAGTAATTACTAGTTAATACACAAGGTGTATAACATGTAGAAAAGATTATGAAAATATGCTAGTACATACATGTTACACTCTTGCCATTCGAATCAAGTTTTGTGTTTCAAATATATTTTTTGCATTATGTTAAGGACGTCTTTAATTTTAAGTTTATTATTTATTTATAAAGCATTTATACTTGCAGTGACATTGCAATCCCTATGTTTTTATCAACAGTGAATCAAATGATATTTAACGCAATTATGCCTTTATAGCTAGTTGATAAATCTATTTAATTTAAACAACATCAATACATATTCTTTAAGTTATGAATAAATAATCAGCCAGGGATTGCCCTTCCAAGGCTTAGCAATTATTTTACTCAATAGTGTTTAACCAAATGTTGGGAATGTTTATCACAAAAAAGATACAAACCAGAAGTTACCTTTCTATCAATACCATCTAAAATACTTTTCATTCTTTAACGAAGGGAATACTAATTAATTTGACAAACTTGATTTTGGAAACAAGAAAAAAAAACGGTTATTACGAACTGATGACATGTATGTTACAGACTGTGACACATCGTGCAGATGAGGGGACATTTCATCAGTAAATATATGTTCGTTTAAGTCACACATATACATTGGGACACATCAGCATAACAGATGTTTTGCAAAGACTTACAATACAATCATAAGCACTTGTTTTGTATGAATCATCATCATGCGTTTGGTGATTGTTCTTTTAATAAAATGTTTTTCATAGTATAAAAAAATTGCACTGTCAATTGAATTGGTTTGCAAATGAACATATCTACATGTAATGATCTTATCGAGATAACACACTGCTATGTATGCTTAACTTCTGAAAAATACGAAAAGAAAACAAGTAACTGGAGTTGAATAAAATGTTGATGGAAATTAAGGATTGTTGTAGTAGCCAACTTTGTTGATAAGAGAAATGGGATAAAATACAAATTGAAATCGGTTCTTAAGTAAGAGTACTTGACATACTATTTTATACATGATATGAATGATATAAGATAATTGATTCCGAGGTAAGGCATGCTAGTATAAAACATGGCTAGTGTTCTTATATATTAATATTATACAAGAAGCCAACAAAAAAAAATCACACCATTTAAATATAATATATAAATACCTAGGTAAACTAAGAAAACAGTAGCCATACAGCAGAATATTTGAAACAAGAGTTCCGCGGTCGGAGACATATGCCCCCTCCCCCCAATCAGAACCTTGACACAATATTCTTTTAAACAAAACTGACCTTTAATGACATATCGATCGGTAACCAAATTAACAGTTAATGTCACAGTGACATTGACCTTTGAACTAGTGACCAAAAGTTCAATAGGGGTCATATACTGTCCAAGGCATATGCACATGTGAAGCATCAAGCCAATCGGTCAATTCGTTAAAAAGTTATTGATCGGAAACTATTTCCACACTTATTGGGAAAGTGACCTTGACCTTTGACCTAGTGACCCCAATTTCAAAAGGAGTCATCTACTGGCCAAGGCCAATGCACATGTGAAGTATCAAGCCTATCAGTCAATTCGTTGACAAGTTATTGATTGGAAACGATTTTAACACTTATTGTATCAATGGCCTTTGACATAGTGATCCAAATTTCAATAGGGATCATCTACTGCCCAAGACCAATGCACATGTGAAGTATCAAGCCAATCGGTCAATTTGTTGACGGCTTATTGATCGGAAACGATTTCACACTAATTGTGACAGTGACCTTGACATTTGACCTAGTGACCCCAATTTCAAAAGGAGTCATCTACTGGCCAAGGCCAATGCACATGTGAAGTATCAAGCCTATCAGTCAATTCGTTGACAAGTTATTGATTGGAAACGATTTTTTTTCAGACCGTTTGCATTACCGTTGCACCGGTCAAAGATGTTTTGCGTTTAGATAGATAGTTACGGTTTTGTTTTGGGGATGAACATATAAGGATCTGATCTTGAAAATCGTGTATTTGAACGTCTTTATATTAGTATTGATTCAATATATATTGACGTAAATGTGAATGTGTGCACCACCCATAGACCCCCATCCGATGCGTAAAAAAATAAAAGTAAATAAAACCTAAAATGAAGTGAATAAGGCCGATCACTTGTGACATGAAATCATGTCCTGAATATTTTGCTTAAACGTTTACATGCAAATCTAAAGTAATTGGCGTTTTTTCGTTGCTGTATCTGATAAAAACAAAGTGCAATATTAAGAAAATACATAGTTTACTAAACAATATTTTCAAAATATTTTCGAGCGCACGAAAATCTGGAAATTGATAATTACAACATAATAATTATATATCAACGCAACAAAAGCAGTTTATACAACATTCAACAAATATTTAAAAATATATTATATGAGTGTTAATATGATTTATTTAACACGCTTTTAATAAAATATCAATACAGCTGTAACGCATGTGTAAGTTAAAAGTGACAGTTAAAGCCGTTTGAAAGTTTGGAAAACCTGCGAGATACAAAGAGTATCCGAATGACTAAACGTAACTGCGTTAACTAAGAATGTAAGCCGCGAGGCAGACTATTTTAGGTTGGTATGAACTATAAAAAGCGACCAGAGCATGTGGAATCCAGGTACACACGTTAAGCATTTACCAATAAGTTGGTAACGGACCCTTCCAATTATCATCTAACAGGACTAGATTGTATATGTTTTGCATTTCAACGAATAAAATATGACAACTATTGTTATCCACGTCGTTTGGCAAAGTAATAAAGTAAAGTCGCTCAAGCAAATAAAGAGGTTGACACTCATTGATAACCTGAAGTTGATACTTTGCTTTGCTTTGTAAACAATGCAGAAAAATATGCGCGTGTAATCAATTGTTTGATAGACTCTTGCATATAACTGTTGAAGCCGAATATGTTGCCAAAATCGAGTACTTTTTACAATGTTTTAATATATCAGATAATGTATTCTCTTGGAAACAAAGCAATATTTATTTTGTGTTCGCATGATCCTCCGTGATGGAAAGTACCATCTATATACAGTTATTTAACAAAATAACCAATACTAACAGTATAATTCTAGAAAGTGATAAAATATAAGCAAACATAATTTAAAGCCAAAGAGGAGAATATTGCACAAAAACAATTCAACTTGCACACCCTACGGATGTTAGACTTCTATCGATACCAACAAGACACTACTTTCTATATTATTCGCTCTTTAACAAAAGATAACGTTGTCAGTATCGGTTTATGCGAACAAAAAGGACGTACTTTGCGAACAGTTTAGTCGCCGAAAGCCCGATCACGGTTCAGGTTGTACTAGGTTACGTGGTACTAGTAGCAAGGTGGTTCTGATCTACCTGACATTACCATAACATTTTGATCATATCTTCTGCATTGCAAACAAAAGGTTTTTTTGTGTGAAAAATAAAACAACAAAAAACAAAGGTTCCTCCTGAATGTGGAGTTGTCGTGAATTATGTATGACATTAATGTTCTTGAATCTTCTGCGTTGATAACTTAATGGTTTTCGGATTGCCGCACTTATCTTCAGCAACGTTCAAAAACATCATTTGCTTTGATACTGTACTTATGTTGTCGTCTGGAATTTATTGCAGTAGATTTTATAACGAAAATATAAGTGCTTTTTTATAATAATTGGTACATTATATAAAGACGCTTTAAAGTTTAAGAATCGAATAAGTTTACAAAGCATTGTTTAGTTGGATATCCTTGATAAATAATGCTACTAGCGTGGCCGGAGGTTAATAGATATCGGACAGAAACACAATACAAGTGAGCCACTTGTCTGAATATTTAAGTTGTTACCAAAATGACGTCGCTTCTAGCATACTATTGCAAACAACTGTGTAGACTGTATATCGTTATCCCGGTAGTACTTCTAGTGGCACCACCGTCAGTGCTGTCCAATAAACAGCTGCCGGACGAGCAGGCGTTGCTGATAAAACTGTTTCCCGAGAAACAGAACGACAAGTACGACAAACGCGTCAGGCCCGTTTACAATTCGTTCAAGAATGTCGAAGTCCTCTTCGGATTCACACTCATGCAAATGGACATGGTAAGCAGTGTAAAATTTAATATATAATTTAAGTAATGTTTATGTTGTATACGTCATAGACATGATAGATATGGTCATATTTTAGATATCACGGAAGTACACTAGGTAAGCAGTGTCATAGTTTAGATATCATTGAAGTAATGTTCATGTTGTATATGTCATGGACATGACAGATATGGTCATATTTTAAATATCATGGAAGTACACATGGTAAGCAGTGTCACATTTTATATATCATTGAAGTAATATTCATGTTGTATATGTCATGGACATGACAGATATGGTCATATTTTATATATCATGGAAGTACACATGGTAAGCAGTGTCATAGTTTATATATCATTGAAGTAATGTTCATGTTGTATATATCATGGACATGACAGATATGGTCATATTTTAGATATCATGGAAGTACACAAGGTAAGCAGTGTCATAGTTTAGATATCATTGAAGTAATGTTCATGTTGTATATATCATGGACATGCAACACTCAGTATTTACTTGCAACTTTAGCTTCAACCGTATTTAAACATAAAATTGTAAAACAAGAATTTGTTGAATATATCCGAATAAGTTGTATGTTTTGCTGATAAGGTTGCAAAATGTTTCTTGTTATATTTATTATGCATGAATTATATAATGTTAAAGCCCCATTTACACTCAAAATCAAGGAATATTTCATAAAAATATTTCGTAGAATAAAGTTAACCCATAAAAAATCAGTGTTCCTTATATCAATAGCCACAATTTCAACGCTAGATGTGGTCTGGTAACATAGATTTAACAATATACAAAATGCTCTTTTTATTTTGTGTAGACAATACATTCAACACATGTTCATGTACCATGTTAGTGTTCGTGTTTCGTATGAAAAGATATCGTTGCGGGAAATTAAAATGGAATATATCGTGCCACACAAAACTAAAAAAAGCATTAAATATCTTGTTAAAGTCCATTAACACTCAAAATCAACGAATATTTCGTTAAATAAAGTTAACCCATAAAAAAACAGCGTTCCTTACAGCAATAGCCAAAATATCAACGCTAGATGTGGTCTGGTAACATAGATTCAACAAGATACACATTTCTCTTCTTTTTGTGGGACAATATATTCAACACATGTTCATGTACCATTTTAGTGCTCGTGTGTCGTATGAATAGATATCACGACGGGAAATTAAAATGGAATATAATGTAACAACCCAGTGCATAGCACATTATTTAAACGTGAATCAAAAGTTACATTGAAATTATTTACCTGAATTTCCTTGTCAACAGCATAATTGTTTTCATTGTTTATTCATTCATGTTGCTTTTCCTAGCCTGGTCATATAATTAATAGTGCTGATCAATTTAATATTACAGGCCAGCCACTAATATCACATGTTTAGGCTAGAATTAGTTTTCCTTCATACTTTCGAATTTTACTCCATTGTTATTGTCAGAATGTTCCTGCTTCCGGTTTGAAGAACGATATTTGTTTCTTAAAGTTTATGTCATTATTTAAGAGTTCATATGAAATAAGTAGCAGCTATCGAATTTTAGTCCCATTGTGCACATTTCTGCCAATTTTTAGCAGTAAGAATTGCGTACATCCATTTCTTTTTGACTTTGAATTGTCACACTTGTTTCTTAGAATCGACGGCAGCCATCTTGATTTTTACCGTGCCCGTTGCTAAGCAGCATATGTCAAGCCGACTTTTTAAAGTCATTGAGCATCATTTGTATTTGAATTTACTGTTTAAGTTCTGAAATGAATGCAATTCAAGGCAGAAAACGTTCCTTTGAGGTATTATTATGTTGTTATATGTTTTGTACATTTTAAAGTTGTTTTAACGTTACAAGTATTCTATACCTAAAAACATTCTATTTGAGCACCTGTTAGAAACGGCACTTAGAATATTGTGTCGGGCGCAACTTTTATTGTTGCGGGCGCAATTTTTATTGTTGCAGGCGCACTGTGTCATGTGTATGGCACACTGTGTCGTGTGCATAGCACAGGGCACAGTGTGCCATTGGAAAAGTATATATACCTCAGATTTTCTGTGGTGAGGGAGACATTCCATCAATAGTAAAACTACTTTCTGAATTTTTATTAACAACTCTGGTGCCAACTTTTTCAAAGTTTAATATTTTAACATATCGTAAGTGAAACTTGCTATTATTACAGTTAATAATAAAGAATATTTCCATGATACATGTTTAGTTCCTTGCTGGACAATAAATACATCGAGTAACTCAAGTCTGGGTTGACTTACTTTATATCTTAAGGCTACACTGCACTAACTATTTTCCTGCGTTTGAAGCGGAATACAACAATATTGTGCCACAAAATATTAAAAAAGAGCATTTTGTATCTTGTTAAAACTATGTTACCAGACCACACCTAGCGTTGAAATTCTGGCTATTGCTATAAGGAACACTGATTGTTTATGTGTAAACTTTATTTAACGAAATATTTTACGAAATGTTCGTTGATTTTGAGCGTTATAGGGGCTTTTAATCTATGTTACCAGACCACATCTAGCGTTGAAATTTTGGCTATTGCTATAAGGAACACTGATTCAATGTTAATGTAAATGTGTTAAGTTTATTTTTACGAAATATTTTACGAAATATTCGTAGATTTTGAGCGTTAAAGGGGCTTTAAAGGATTTTATTCAGTCTTTGTGAAACGAGTCCCACAATTGGCAAAAAAAAGTCGTTGATTGACACGTGTGTCAATGATTCGGTCTTCAGCGCTGACGATCAAACGTCAGTCTTCATGCCGATTAACGCTATGGTCCGCTACGACGGTACAATCTCCTGGTCACCACCGGTTAGGCTGAAGAGCTCTTGCAAGGTGGACGTCACATATTTCCCCTTTGACCATCAGGTATGATAAAGTGACACAATGAAACTACGCCTCGTAGCTTTATATATATTATATTATATATATAAATGCATGATCTCTTGACCAACTACAAATCTGTCTTCGATATGTACAAATACGAATTACCTCTTTGTTTATTCAGTACATCATTCAACAATTAACACAATATGAAGTACTAGTAAGCATTTAAAGGCTACTATTAATAATAATAATAATGTCCATTTAAATGGACAATTTATGGTAATTTCCACTGCTAACATTTATAACATAACTTGCTTAAAGAAATTCATCGTTAAATGTGCTTAGTGCTTTATCTTTAATTTCAGTAAGAACGTGTGATTGCTACTGAAATACATTTGTTCCTTGTTAGTATTAATATTACAGGAACCATAAGTATTCTCTCGATAGTCTCCTCACCACAACTACCGCCACAGTTTAGCCATAGTTTATTTTGCAATAAATTGATTTTTGATAGTAATTTAGATTTTAAACATTTTATTTGATACTTATGTTTACAATTACACATGTTCACATAAATATACGCGTCATTTATTTCTTTTCGTTACATTGTCATGGGTCAAAGGTTATATTTTAGCATACTAGAACTGTACATTCCTCTCTAATCAAACAGAATTTAAAATAAACTGCCCCAACTATTCTGCTTGATGGAGTGTCGCGTGCAAGACCAAATTACAAATATCCAATTGATACTAAGAGGTCAAAAGTCAAACATAGACACGAGGCAGCTTCCTCAGACATTTGTTTCAAAACCGTTCACAAACATTTGCATGTGGAGACACGATGTTGCGAAACAGACCTTTGTCCCTAGCTCTAGGTCAATGCCACCAAAAGGTTAATGTTCTTATTGGGGGCACAATAATCGTTTTAGGGAATGAAAATATCATTCATATAACACGTCAATTTTGAAATCAACTTACCACAGTGTTCAACATTAACTAAAGCCGAGTTGAGTACAAAACATGTGTCCCAAGTTCAAATGTAAAGGTCACATTTAAAGCTCAGAGTTCAAAATATAGGCAAGACATAGCTTCTGCAGACTGTTAGTTCATCGTTTTATCGGCTATTCCAAACTCGCATGCTTCATGTGTATACACTCTTGACAATACGATATATTTCAGGATTGCGCAATAAAGTTCAGCAGCTGGTCGTTCGACACGGCCCAGGTCGATTTGATTAACAAAACGGAGATCGTGGAGCTGTCCAGATACGCAACGAACGGCGAGTGGATGCTGACGCGCAACCGGATCATGCGTAACGTAACGAGGTTGTCTACCCGATAAGCCCGGTTACTTACCCGGATGTAACAGGTGCTCAAGCGGTTGTCGTAAGATAAGTTTTTTTTTTAAATATATATATTTTTTGTTTCAAACAATAATGTTAATACAACATCATGTATCATGATTTTCTAAATACGTTTCGTTCGGCGACTGTAATTTAGAAAGCAGAGTTAAAACTGTACGTATTACTTAACACATAAATCTATAATAATTCTAGGCAAATGGAATATACATCTCTATCTCTATCTATATATACTGCTAGTCAAGCAGGCGCGTGTCAGTGCTAGGAAATTAAAAGAAGAAATGTATAGGAGATAAAAAGTAATACATAATGTACTTGTGAGACTTAGAATTAAAGATGAAAGTGTTAATTAAAAGAAGAAATATACAGATAAAAGGTAAAAACAGCCAACCCGCTTAGAAACTGTGGTCTAGTTTGGTCACCCCCTGCATAAACTGGTCCAGGGTAGGTGCCTGGCAATATTGGCTGGCAGGGAGTTCCATACATAGGATGATAGAAGCTGGATGTATGGAAAATTTATAATTGTTGCTGGGAGTGGGAATTTGTCTGAATGAAAGAGGGTGCAGATGTCTAGTGAGCCGGGTTTGAGGAATGACGTAAGGAGGCACTGGTACAGCAACCAGTCCGTGGACAATTTTGTAAAACATCAGTAGCCGGGAGTCATATCTTCTGTTCTCAAGGGAACGCAAGCCTAATTTTTCTTTCATGTGTGTGACGCTCTTGTGGTATTAGTAATCATTTGTGATCCATCGAGCGGCCCTGCGTTGAACTATCTCGATCTTATTGATGTTGTGTTGTGTATGTGGGCTCCACACTGAGCTACTTTACTCAAGTTGTGTGCGGACAAGGGTTTTTAAGGCAAATTCTCTAATGCGTGGTGCTTTGTAGGAATGTTGCGTTAAATGAAGTTTAGTGTTTGACTGGCGGTAACCTGGATTATGTGTTTATTCCAACTGAGGTCAGATGTGATGCAAACACCCTAGTATTTAGCATCACTAACTGTCTCGAGGGTTTGGCCGTGAAGTATGTATGTGGATTTGTAGGGGTGTTTTGATCTTGTGATGTTAATAACCGTACACTTGGAAGGATTGAATTCCATATCCCAATAGTGTTCCCATTTTTGTAACCTATTTAATTCTTCTTGCAAGTAGTTTTATTCAGTGGGATTGTTGACCGTGATATAGACAGCAGTGTCATCAGCAAATAACCGGAGCTGTGAAACTATGTTTTCGGGCATATCGTTTATGTAGAGCAAGAGGAGACGAGGGCGGAGAACAGAGCCCTGAGGGACACCTGATGTGACTGGTACCTCGTTTGAATTGTCACAATTGACCAAGACAGACTGACGGCGACCAATTAGGGAAGATTTGACCCATTGTAACGTGTTATCTTGGATGCCGTGTTTGTGCATTTTGTAAAGTAACTTCAAGTGATTGACCTTGTCGAATGCTTTCGAGAAATCCAGGAGTATTACGTCTGTTTGTTGGCCATGAATAAGGTTCCTGGATAAATCCTCTACAAGTCCTATGAGCTGTGACTCGCATGACCGTTTTGACCTGAAGCCATGCTGAAGATGGAAAAGAATATCGTTGACCTTTAAGTGTTTGGTGATGTTTGAGGCGACAATGTGTTCCATGACTTTACAAAGAACACATGTCAGTGAAATTGGCCTATAGTTAGCGGGGTTACTTTTATCGCCTTTTTAAAAGAGGGGGGGGGGTTGACGTTCGCCTTGATCCAGTCGGAGGGGATAGTGCCTGTGTCTAGAGATTTCTGAAAGATTCTGGTAACCAAAGGGGCAATCTGTACACTTAGATTTTTTAAAACTATAGGCTTGATATTGTCAAGGCCGCAAGTTTTGCCTGTCTGTAGGTTGGACAAAAGCTTTTGGACAACTCTTACACTTAAGGAATTTTCAGGCATTTTAGGATATTTTGGCTTTGGGTGTTGCTAAACAGGGTTTGGGCTTTCCTTAAACAGAGTTGACCTAATTTTAGAGGTTTCATTGGAGTGAAGACGGACTGGAACTGGCGATTGAGGACGTTTGCTTGACCCCTGCTATCAGTGATAAGTTTATCATTTTCCAATAGAGGGGCAATACCTTGGTTATACTATTTAGCATTTTTGATGGTGGAGAATCTGGGTTATCTCTGCCTATAATGATGTGTTTTGCAGAATTGACCATGAATTTAATTCATATAGTCATTAAGAAATCACCCTCATTGATGAAGATGCATTGCAATATCAAATTCTGAATAAGTATGATACTATCATAACTAGCATAATAAACGCCGTTGTTATTTTTTTGACAAATATACTGTTACAATGTGACTTAAATTATTCAAGAAACATAATATAGACGTATTCGCATTGATATACACTGATTTCCAGTGCTATTAACCATCCAGCGGCGTACCCTGTACTACATGTTGAACATCTTGATTCCCTGCTTTTGGCTCAACATTCTCAGCGTGCTCACCTTCTGTTTGCCACCGGACACCGGCGAAAAAATCACGCTCAGGTGCCGTCTTAAAATCAGTATAAGTTATTTAATATCTTTATGTATAACTCAATCAATTTTTATAAAATATATATTGAATTCATCGGTTTGAAGTCTGTATGAACATTTTATACAATGGAATCTGGGTCTTCGCATACAAATGATCCGATAAATAAACTTGTAAATCTCGAAAAAGCTAATACATTGTCAATTGTCATGTTCAATGTATCTATTTTTGTATTTTTTAATGGAATTTATGAGAAGTTAAACTTATACGTTCCATTTTGATGCCGATGGCTTTCTTAGTTATAAGAATTTCGTTACCACTTAACTGGTAATACACAATTAATATAATGCAAAAACACTACTGCTGTCAGTTGTGCTTTCAAGAATTATATCGTATTTGTTGACACTGGAACAAATCGCAAAGAACACTTTTTTTAATAATGAAATCACATTTTCATTTGAACCACAGTAACGACACGAGTCGTTGTTCAATAATATAGATAATTACAAAGGCACGATGTATAATCTATACATTTATGACGCTCATTTCTACGGACAAAAAAAGTAATTTAATAAACCGTTGTCAAAAGGACTTGTTCACAGTTTAACAACATAACGATTTTCAAAATAATTGTCAGATATTAACAAGACCTGTCACCATAGGATGACATATGCCCCCGAAAAACGCTTTTTCCATATTTTTTTCCATATTGTTTTCCACATTTTTCGAAACCTAAACGCAAAAGTAAACCTAAACGCAAAGTGTGACGGAAAACCAGACAGACGGACAGACAGACGAACAGTGCGATCACTAGATGCCCATCTTCGGGGGCAAAGAAAAAAATGCAAAAATTGTGTTTATACATCTAAATAACACACCTAACTAAGAAACCTGTTTAAAATGTTGGTTCATGAATGTATAGTAGTTATTCGAAATCGGTAAAATAATAAAACGTTTGTAACGCGTTTCCTCGATAATTTGGGAGATACATCTAGTACTAACATAGCGTTTATACTGACTGATAGGTATTAAAGCCAGTGTGAAGCAGTGGTAGCGTACTACCTTTTGCTTTCAGAGGGCCCGTACAGGCAATATGTTGTTTTTAATTTTTGAATTACTGTTGTAATTAATGAAGATTATTTACAAGAGCTGTCACCATAGGATGACATATGCCCCCTTTTTCCACATTTTTGTAAACCTAAACGCAGTGTTTTTCCACATTTTTCGAAACCTAAATGCAAAGTGTGACGGAATTTCAGGCGGACAGACAGACGGACGGACGAAAAGACGGACAGTGCGATCACTATATGCCCACCTTCGGGGGCATAAAAACAGTATAGATTTGTCAGTAAACTATTAAATGAAATCCCCCCCCCAAAAAAAAAAGCTGACATCGATTTTAAATGGAGAATATGTGGGCCTATTAAGAATTAAATTGCACCCAATGCCGAGATGAACTTCCAACGGTTTCGTTAGCGGCTGAAAATTAATACTACAATCAAAATATGTAATACTCAAGTTTAAAAAGACGGTCGAAATGCCAATTAAATTGAAATATATACATATTGTTTTGCAACAATTTCTAAAACCGGCTTCCACACATTTTAATGAAATCGGTATTACTAGCCTATACATATATATAAGATGACCCTATACATTTTAAACCTAAAAGTGACGGTTTAAACAAAAAACAACGTTATTTAGGAGATATTTTTATTATTAATACTCCACTGGATTGATAAAAGAATTAACTAAAACATTACTGTTTAGCAACACAGTTCTTAATTGTCCTATTCAATTAAAAAGCTAAATCTTATCATCGACTTTGATCGATAGCCGCCGCGGTCTTCAACACAAGTTTGATATCCATATTATTCCGAATATTAATAACAGAACATTGATTACGAATTGTATTCGATTTGATAAATATATTTAATAAGTATTGTAACCGTTAATCATACTGAATCATCGAAAATTACAGTACGGAAGATTTGTATTTGTCTCCCGTTTACCCATGTGCTTGTTTAATTAATCGGGAAACAGACAGTGTAGAACATTAAACATATGAACTATTTGCCACTTCAGCAGAAGAGAATGTTTTTGTATCAGTACGAGGTCCTTTATTTATGGCAAGTGAATAATTACCATGACAGAACGCCAGCGCACAAACCAATCATGTGTCTTTTCTTTAGCCATAATCCCACTAATTTAAGTATGTCAGATTTTGCGAAAGTATGTTCATTTGGTACGGATATTTGTTATAGCACCATTAACACTCAAAATCAACGAATAAAGTTAACTCATCAAAAATCAGTTTTTCGTATATCAATAGCCAAAATTTCAACGCTAGATGTGGTCTGGTAACATAGATTTAACAAAATAAAAATATTCGTTTTTATTTTGTTTTTGTGGTACAATATATTCCATTTTAATTTCCCGCAAGGATATCTATTCATACGTTACACGAACACTAACATGGTACATGAACATGTATTAAATGTATTGTACCACACAAAAATATATATTTTACGAAATATTCGTTGATTTTGAGTGTTAATGGGGCTTTAACCAGGTTATCTAATTACAGTGTGAGGAGATAACGTAACCTCTGTCATATTACTCAATAATGTTCAAAACGATGAAAATCCAACAAAAAAATAATAAAAGGATATAAAAAACGAGACACCAGCTGTAATCACAGATACGGATCGGTCAATACTAGCAATTCAAGGGTTTAATGCTCTTTAACTTTAATTGATCCCGAACCTAACAATTGACCCATATGCAAGAGTTAAGACCGCGTTGTTCTATTTCAGCATCACTGTCCTGCTCGCGTATTCAGTGTTCATGTTACTCGTGGTTGAATGCATGCCACCCACAGCAGAGTTTTTCCCTTGATAGGTACGTTTAAGCTTACAGTTTGCATATACACACTTTGACATGTTAATGTAAAGTTTTCACAAATGAAATCACGTCGGCATTTATTTTCAGTAATCGGTTCGTTTTACCCTCTTGTGATACACCGTTACACTCTGTGATAAATGTAGAATACATAATGAGTCAACATTGAGTTACCAATGATGAATAGTGAGCGATATTTTTGTATACAGATTGTAGTATGACAAATGAATTGAAATTTCATATAAATAGGCGTATTACGAGCATACTACAATATACTCATGATCGTACTACTGCAAGTGCATGACTTGCACAAATTAAAATTAAAATTGTTAAATGCTGTAATGTTTGGCAAAGTCTATGTGACAAACAGGCAAACAACCGAAAAAGGTCATTCAAAGAAGGCAATATGTTTCGTTTCTAGTATTTGCATTTAGTGAAACAGATCTGTCGAATATTCAATATTTGTCTTAAAGCCCCATTAGTACTCTTAATCAACGAACATTTCGTACAATATTTCTTAAAATAAAGTTAAACAATTACAAATCAGTGTTCCTTATGGCAATTGCAAAAATTTCAACGCCAGATGTGGTCTGGTAAACATAGATGTTTGTAGCTACAAAATGCTCGTTTAAGTACAGAACGCGATAATACGTGTTTGTTCTATTGATATTTTACAAATATTGCAAAATAAATGTTCATAATCAAGCTTTACTTTCGTATAACGGTCGTGCTCATAACGACATTGAATTCAAAGCCCCACTTAACTCAGTTCTACTTTAACGAGTGATGCAGACGAATTCAATGTATTATGAATTGCGTACGCATAAATACGTTAACTCTGCATTTGTGTCAACATAATCAATAACGTTGAAAAAGAATGAAAAGAATAATAAGTGAACGTGTGTGGCTGCATGAGATATAAATAAATCATGATCACAAAATATACATTAATTGCACTTACAATAATAATTGGTTTTGAGGTTTCACTTAAAAAATATATGATTTAATATTAATTAATTTAATCTAGTTAAACATATTATCGAATTACATATTGTTTGCATAAATGCATGACGTTCTGGTCTTCACGATGACAAATCAAGTCTAGTGTAAAATTTGATAAGTAATGAAAGGATATTGTGCAAAAGCAACCCGCCATCATCAAATACTTACACTGGTTCATGAACTGGGAAAAATTAATGATGGTTATAATCTAACATACTAAGTGAACCCACTACATGAAAGTGACAGTTAAATGACCCAAGATACGCCAGTGTGCTGCCTTCTGGTGGTCGAGATTTTATTTAAGACATTTGTTCGATATTTTCTTTCGCAAAAGCGGCAACGCAAAAGAAGACGAAATTGGTCTGATTTTTCCTTTGTCTGACGGTATCGGACTGAGCGATGATATTAATATGTGCATAACGTTCAAACACGAATAACCTGAATATACTACTTTTATCTTATTTCAGGAATATACCTAACTGTTTCTTGGGCAGTGGCGAGCATATCAGTTATTTTAACAGTTGTCGTACTGAACCTGCACTAGTGTGCGCCGCACCAAAAACAGATACCAGACTGGGTACGAAAATACATTCGAAAAATTTCTAAATCCAGAGTCAGATCAGAAAGAAAAGTCCTTGAGGATGCAGATGTGCATGAAAGACTTCTGAAGAAGATAGAAACCTTGTCTCGGACAGGCCATTTGATGTCGGATCCGAGAAGACGAAATCATAATGACATCTTCAGCAGCAAAATGAACTTGGACATTCGAGAGCATGGTTACTCAACTCGTAGCTCGGTTTTTGAGGACGATTTCAATGGAAACTTTAACCATGACAGCGCTGTGACTACCATGGAAGATATTCTTAAATATCTGAAGGTTCTCGTTTTCAAGAGTGACTCAGAAAACATTGAAACGGACGTTGTGAATGAATGGAAACAGGTTGCACTGGTGATAAACAGACTGTTCTTCTGGATGTTCATGTTTATCACGGTTGTCTCGTCTGTCATCATTCTGGTCATCGTGCCTTTCTTTAAGTATATTGATGATGAAGCTTACTAGATTTAAAGACGCCAACTCATAATACGCAAATGATATTTCAGAACAAACGATGTTCTTCATAAACTCTAAACTGTAAAGCATGACTGTCGATGTCTTGGATAGTCGATGTATATTCAAATGTGTCTTAAGATATTCTGACGGATAATTATGTACATTGACCAAAAAATCAAATGAATTATTATTAAGAAATGAAACTTTAAGTACCACTGTATGAATTTTCTGTTCATGTTGACCTACATTACTTGTAATGCACAAGATACAACTTACATATCTCAGTTATGAGTAAAAATTATGATTTAAAATTATGCGAGTGATCATTTGACTACATTATGTGCAAGCTGACGATAACATCATTCATCCGTGACGATCGGACGCTTTAGCAAGTGGGGAAGGTAGCCTGTAACATGCCAATTGCGCGGTTGCGATCCTGAATATAATTACGAGCTACATTGTATTTAAAATAAATGTTTTCGTTGAAATAAAATTAGAAATTAATCGCGTTTTACCATTTCCACGTGCAAAAAAATGAAACCACACCTACCCCATGTGCAAAAAACGTTCGATCGTCATGGATAAATGATGTTATCGTTAGCATGCACACAATGTAGTCAAATGATCACATGAGAAATTTCAAATCAAAATCTTAACTCATTACCTAGATATTCAAGGTTGAAAAGTGATGCGTTTGAAAAGTCTCCAAGTGTACACATCTTCGTTGCTTTACTTCTCTAACTGCTGCTTGCAATTCACACACTGAGTATTTGTGGGATTTTTTCGTGTTATAAGTCTAAAATAATATATTGAAAAGATACTTATATTATTGTATATGTCTTTGAAATCCATCATTTATTCAATGATCAATTAACTCATTTATGCATCTATGCGTCTACAAAAAAGGCCTGGGCAAACAGCGTAGACCCAGATGAGACGCCGCATAATGTCAAGGAATCTCTGTAAGAAATATTATAAATATAGAAATAAATATACTAGACATCCCTAATTTTGGAAATAAATTAATCCAATTTAGAAGGATGGGAGAGTCCACTAGGCATAAATGGGTTAATGTAGTAGAACATCATCATGTCACGTTTTAAGTATAGTACACGTGACAAGTTATAAACATTAAATTAGTTGTGAGTTCCTTGATCAATTATATAAAAAAGTGCGCCACGGTCAAGGTCATAATTGCGTAAGTTTTGCAGCTATAAACAAAGCGAAATTTTGAATTAAAACTTCTTTCAAAGTGTTTGAGCCTAAACACGTATTCTCATTTCTAGAAAACAAAACTGCTTTCGATATATAAAACAATCGTTTATCTGGTGGAATACTGAACATTTGTGCTGCTTATGATATATTCATTTGTAGTTGTGTCATTGCAAAAGAGGCTGTTTAATTAGAAATTGACCAATTGCAACACGTATATATCGGACGTAATACAAACGGATTTTATATATAAGTGTTGGGTGAATGTTTTGTTTTTATAACAAAATGAGAGCCAGGAGCCATTGGTACCCTGAGGCTGATTGGTTTTGATTAATTTTGAGCTGATAAGATTTTACATATACATTACATTTAATCATAATTTAGACCGGTTTAACAATTATAGTTCTTAATATAACATTATTGGTAATTAAGCAGGCTCATTATCCGTTACAACTGACCACTTTTAGCATGGATGATTTACATACAAAGGCTGTGTGTTAGTTCATTTACTTAACGCTTTGCATGTAAGGCTTTGATTTAAAAGTCAGCCTTAACAAAAAGAGGCAATATCCGCATGGATGATGAATTATATATGTTTGTAAGCGTTTAGAATTTCGGTTGTATAATACTTTTTTACCCCATTTACGAGAAGTATGCCATTGTGACAAGCCAGTATTTGCTCGCATAGTATATGTATGCAAGTTCCGTTTAAAAATGGCCGCCACAGAGCCTTCCGAAGGAAAAGCAGTTTTCCTGACATGGCACTAGTGAAACAGAAAGATCACTTTTGTAGTCACTTTGTTTTGCTCACTTGAGCGCAGCGTGACAATGTCATCTTAACTAGCAAGCATGAAACATAATTATTTCATGGATAAGATTCATACGACAAATATCTAAACGTGGATTCATGTAAATACTTTATATTGTTATAATCAGTGCAAAAGCAGATGAAACATGTATTACAGTGCAACAACAATGCAACAACAACTTGTTAACCGGTCTATAATTAACGACAAAACAAATACTAATGTATGAACATCACGTTTGGTTCCGTATATACAAATGTATAAATCAAAGATAATTGGGGAAACAATTTTCTCCTTATTAAACTCGTGCTCCAATATCAGTAACTTTTATGAACGTTTTAAAATTCGTTATAAAACATCTTCGTCGGCAAAAACTGCGCATTGTTTCTCTGGGGAAATTAATAAAGGAGTAAAACTCCACACTTTAGTCATCTTCAAACATCTGATTGACAGATGCAATCCGGTTTTCTACACGAATGCCTTTGTTACAAACACATATTACAACATTGTCTCCATGGATATTGGATGCTTTATAGTTTCATAAGCATACCGATGGAAACTTCATCATTTATCACGTCGGAAAAAAGGCACACTGACAGGAAATGTACTCATTGTGCGTTTATAATGTTTCCTGGTTTTCTAGAGTTTGCATACGCCGCTTCTGTCTCACCAATGCATCCTCATTCATATAACAACTAAATATTTCATTTACTTACGTGACTTCTCATTCCCCTATTATACACAATTTGATGCTTTTAATAATATCATCATTTCCAGAAACTGTCGTGTGCAAAGCCACGTATAAGTAAATTGATTTTACACAAACCAACACCGTCCTTGATAAATTTAATAACTTAATAATAACGTAATGCTGACTGATTATTCAGAAATAATTTTCGGCTGGGTGTTGTTGATTGAACTAATTAGAAATGGTTAGGAGGACATGTAATCACGTGATTTAATAACAAGAATCGGAACGACAAACAGTGAGTTAAAACCGAAATATTCAACACACAACAAAGGGTATCACGTTTAAACGTTTAAACGGTCGCGTTTCGTGTTTTGCTCAAAACCGTTTTTTACAAAAACAGTAAACGTTTAAACGACAGTCAATATAAATATAATACATATTGGGGTGCAAATAACGTAGCCGACTAGCTGTACGAAGTATATCGATGACGAACTGCGAAATCCGGGTACTTGCGGTAAATCCGGGCACTACCGAATTCGGCAGTTATTTATTTTTGATTGGTAAGCGGATGGCACGGACATGAACGGAAACTAACGGAAAATCTTCGCTACTTTCCGAAAATCTTTCAACTTGGCAACGAAACAGTGCATATGCCGCCATCTTGAAATATTTTAAGTGATTGATAAGCAAAGTAAGGCACTGCGGTAGCATGTTGAAAAGCAATAATTTAACCAAATTATATATTTATAACGTTTTTGCTATTTAACAGGTTTTTCATTTTCTGCAGTCAAACGATATGCACATTGTATTTCATGTGCACAATACGTACATTTTTTCTCGGAGTGTCGTTTTCGGATATAGTATTTTTCGTAGAATTTACATTACTTTCGACGTTCTTTAAATTGTTTTTATAGAATGACGAATACACATGTTGCGATACGGATGGTCTGGTTTATAATATTGTGTGGTTTTTATATGACGTAATTGCGCGAATTTGATATGCACTGAATATAACTTCCGCAATTAATTAATAATTTCAGTTTGGAAATGCGATGGTACTGATGCTTTTAAAACGGACATAGGGATACCGTTTACACGGTAACGTTTCGTTCATTTCATTTCGTTTAAACGTTTAGAAAAATCTGTAAACGTGATACCCTTATACGGTGACACAACCGGAAATAATTTCGATTCTAACACGAATTTACGTAGAACTCGTATGTCAAATAGTATACTTTTTCTATGCTTCGATCTTTTTTTTTCGAGAAAAAGATAGACTTTCTTCCCGACGTTGATATCAGATAAACGTAGAAATAAAACCTTACAGCCACCATACGATCGCGATTTGTTAATGAAAATGTATAAACATAGGCGGATGTGGAACATATGTTTAAGTGGTGCACGTGGTCACCAGTAATATATAATCTGAATACAAACATGGGTTGTACGCGGAAAATGTAAAATGTGTTGTTGCATATATATATATATATATATATAATTATATATATCGTTCATCTGTTAACGTGTACACATTTAGTGAAATACGAGTATCACCATTGCAACA